>BSBN01000427.1:10000000-10247982 GCA_027924645.1 Cunninghamia lanceolata
TTCAAAATTATCCCATTATCTTATATGTGGCAAAGTTGGGAGGATGTTTTGATTCTGGATATCAAAGATCTAATAAGTCTGCTATTCTATTATTTGCAGGATCTATGGCTTTACTACTATTTGTTACCATGCTTTCTATCCTCCTTTGCTATATGCAACTTTTCTTAGGGACTTTTTCCAGGCAAGCATTTCTTCTTTACACTGATAATATATGGCATTCCAACTTTGTTATGTCATATTTATGGAAAGTTCTTTTGCTTATTCTGAAAGTCTGCTTTGCAGGAAGAAGATTTGCACTTGGAGGATGTATATTACTCTGAAATGAAGGATGCTGGATTTTTTGATGCTGACTGGGATTGATTATTCCTGCTTGAGAAATTGCTTATTTATTCATTGTTTTAGGGATTATGATTTGTTCCCAAGCACAGCGTTAAGTCCTACCCGTTCAGATTTTTCTTTGCAATTAGTATGTATTTGTATAATATTTGTTGTTTGTATGCAATGTGACCTGTGATTAGTTGTCTTCTGATTAAATAACACGTCCCCCCCCAATCCCCGCGCCGCCCTCCCAATCCTTACTCTCTCATGTGTGCCTAATGGCACAGTTTCCATGATATAGTAAATTGTTCAAACATTATTGGTGCAGATTCAAGAGCTTAAGCACACAGAGAAAGCATTTGTAGAAATTTCACTGGGCATGGAGGTTGAATCACAGGCAATCTGGTTTCCCATAGTGAAGACTAACCAATAGTTGACTCTATTTCTATATGGCAACTTTACATTTCTTAAGACGATGTTTTGATTGATGCTGGTTCTATGCCTAGAATGGAGTCGGCTGAGGGATTTATGAAAAGTTCGCTAATGAATAAGGATAACCAGAAGCTCACAAATATCTATCTTAGTCATCATTAGTGTTCGTTATGTTCACAATTTGTTATATTGCATTTTCTTATAGGTTTTTTTTTTATTATAACTGTATTATTTGATGTTTGAATTTGTTAAGTTCATACCAAGTGTTATCAGAGCTGACTGCAGTGGATCAGAGTTTTATGCAGATTTTGTTGTTGGTCTGGGGTTTGTGCTAAGTTACATTACAGTTAATGGTTACGCTTGTGGATATGTCCTTCATTTGTTTGGTAAGCAAGAGATTTAAAGCTTATTATTGTTTTACATTGTGAGCTTGATTTTTTTTTTTTGGGGGTCGTGTACCATATGGAAACCACAAAAGTGGGAGTCAAAGACCAAAAAATGCTCTATGTGCATCCCTTGAAATATAAATTTGCTAGATGAACAGGGAAGGAAACTGAAAAGGGAATAAAACAGTAAAGAAATGAACTTTAGAGCAAAATATGAAGCAATACTTACAAGGAAAAAATGTATTTGTACTAAGGGCATTGTCAGAAAACCAGATTGCAGCTTAAACCTTACACGGCATGCAAATCGCTCTTAAGCAAAAGATACAGATATAATGATGGGAGGCATACAGCGAGTCACAAGCTTCATAGTGGATAAACAACAAATTTGAGAGGCAAAAATCACAAGCCAACGAGTGTCGGGTTGCCTGCAATGACTTGGATTTTGTAATAGTTGAAGTAATTTCATTCCAAAGAGAAGATGAGATGTGACAGTGAAAGTGACGCATGCCCGATCCCCTATGCTTCAGCTCCCCCATATATGTCTTTGTGTTTGGAACTATTCAACTGATGTCGCTGGCATATAAAAAAATGTATCAGCAGTTAGTTATGTTTTATGATGCTAGGTTGTCTGCAATCCTTGAAAGGTAGATCAGTGAAGCAAGAGCTGCAGGATATAATCTCCGCGAGAAAGTTCAGAGTTCTTACTTTTTTAAACTGTTATCTGGGATACTTTTGAGCAGTACATTCCTAGTCAAATTAATTGATAATATTATACTGCTCTAATTATTTTAAGTCTAATGAAAACAAGATTAAGGTGGATTGCTACAAAACTTTTTTTTTTATATTGAAAGAAATGCGGATTACAAGAAAGGGACAGTCATAGACTGTCAAAAATACAAACATAAAATCTGAAACATATGACTGTCCAGAACAGTAACATTATAGGATTGCTACAAAACTTATTATAGGATGGGTGTGAGAAAATGCATTTTATGTGCCTTCTGTTAAAAAAAGGAACGCAAATAAACAGTGTGGGCGTTCAAGTAAATAAATCTCATATTTTGGCGAAGAGTAGTAAAATAATATTACCAATTTATTTATATCTTAACGAACACAATGCAATATTTTGTCACGAGTTATGGAGTGCCTTTGTTGTTAACACTAACACAAGGGCTGAGATATAATCTAGTTATTAATTGTTAGAGTAGGCAGTCTTTGTTAAGGAATTATGTATAAGATTTATTGGTCTTGGTTGTAAGAAATTTGCTTAAGATTTATAACAAGTCTTTAGGACCAAAAGCAATGATTAGTGGGCATCCGAGCTTCCAAGTCATGACAATATTGTTTACGAGTAGTCATTGTTTGTGTTAGGGAAGCATTATCAAGTAGGGAAGTTAAATTGGTGTTTACAAGTATATACATGGCACAAAAATATGTATCTGAATAATCAGACATAAACTAGGCATAAGAGTGTTCTTTTTGTTATTTGGAAGTGATTTGTAGGCTTAAAGCTAAAATAACGATAGTAGTAGTAGCTAAAGATAATTTTTAAATATGTCAAAAGCTAGCAACAACAGAAAACACTAGAAATCTACAAACATGATCATTAAAGGTTTTGGAACTAGTTATTTGAGACTTTGCAGAAAACTTTTGAATCTAACACCAATTCTTGAGGTTATCAATTTGAAATTGAGTCCTAAGAGGGGTCATGTGTGAAACCACATCACATGTGATGACTCCTAGCTCGAAGTACATTGGTCAGGGTGAATTGGCACGTTACTATAAGCCTTACACTACATAGGGTGACGCATCCAATTTTAGAGCCAATTGATGATCAAAATATTTAATATTGGGACTTTTTAACCTTATCATATTCTCCTACAATGATATACTACATTTTCATGAGGTGAATATTATTTTACATCTGCTTATATAATGGAGAGCGTGATATCATTTGAGGGTAGAACATAGGCAGCAACACATGTTCAACAAGTGATGGAGCACATAAAGAAAATCGAGCCAAGTAGCAACACATGAGATACAATTTTGTAAAGAAATTAGAGGAAATGTCTCTTTTTAAATTTTGAAAGATCTAAAGTGATTTGTTTTGTAATCAAATGGCTAAGGCCTAGCATGTTACAAACACTTTGATGCTTCTTGTATTTGTCATTTTTATACGTTAATCATTCACACTTAGCTATTAATTTTGTTGTGCACTATCTTGAAAGTTCAATTGTTGAATGTTGTGAGTTTACTTATTGTTGTATGGTTGAATAGTACTTCATTGGACCCTCCAACCTAGTATTGCTTTAGATGGTATCAAAGCAAGTTTGTGAACATGAGAAAGATCTTTAGATCAATGTAAATTAAATGTATTTGTACTTGACATTTTGCATATCTAAAAGGAGAAGGTTGCAAGATGTTTTCTAACATTGAGCAGTTGGGTAGAAGATTTCTTGCGAGTCTTCCAACATTGCATTGTTGGATAGAAGATTCTTTGGTGTACGAATCTTTCAGCACTTTGTCGTGTGGGAGAAGATTCATTGGTAGTTGTGAGTTGGTTGTGAGCAGACTGTCGACTATGAGATAGTTTGTGCTAGACCATCTTGAATCTAAATTGTGAAAATGCCTCTTAGAAGGATGGATAGTGGTTGAGGTGCACTTCATGTTGCAGGGTGCATTAAGGAAATGCTTAACATGATGAGAAATGTTCAAATTTTGATTGGATGCCATTAAAGGTAAAAAATGAGGTCCAAACCCTAGAGTTGATGCAAGTGATGATAAACAAGAAGTTGGTGGATCAGATCTAGTTGAACATTTGGAAGAGGAAGACAGAGAGTAAACAATGCTGAAAGCAATTTGTAGTATTGGTAAGAAGACTCGAGTTGATATTCCTAATTATGTCGATCATTTAAAACTAGAAGAATTGATTGATTTGATAACTAATTTAGAATAATATTTTGAGTATGACGATATTGTTGAACCTTATAGAGTAAAATTTGGTGTAAAGAAATTTAGGTAGAGAGAAATAGAAAATGAAACCTAATATCGAGGAATAGGATAAAATGGTATATAAGTTGAAATCTAAGTTTATTTCAACAAATTATCAGTTAGAATCATTGAAAAGATTGCAAAACTTGAGGCAAATAGATGTCTGTAAAAGATTATGTTGAGGAATATTACGAGCTAATAATAAGTTTAGGTATTCATGAGGAAAATCAAGAGGAAAGTGATAAGGTATATTAATGGCTTGAGAGGATCTATTTAGGAAGAATATAGTATGTTAAATACACAATTGTTGAGGAAGCATACCAACTCATCCTAAAGACTAAAGAAAAGTTGAATTGTAGATTCTAGAGTAAGTAGAGCAAATGAGGAACATGCGGTAGATTTCTAAAAGGAAAATACCAAGGTAGAGGTAAGAAGCATATAATGAAGAAATTGAAGCAAAAGATGATAGTGGAAGCTATTGTAGAGATAGATTTGATTAGTACCAAATAAATAGAGGTAGATTTGATTATACTAATGATGGAAGGCATGAAATAAGTAGAGGAAGATATGGAAGAGGTGATGCATGTTTTTTTAGTGGATCATGTTGTGGATGTAGAATTGAAGGCCGTAGAGCATTTAAATGTGCACAATCACAAGGAGGATATGATAGAGACTTGAGAGAACCATAAGAGAAGCACATGATGATGAAATTGCACCACATGAAATGGTAAATATGCTAGAGAAAGGCAAGCCATTATTGATGAGAAGAATTTTTTAATGCGTACAAGACATTTGAATGAATTAGTGCGAAGGAAAAACTTGTTTAGAACCATATACAAATCAAAAGGTAAATGTTGTAACCATTGATAGTTGTACAAACAATTTGGTTTCTAGTGAAATGGTTGAAAAGTTAAATTTGAAAAAGTTAAAACATCTTAATTCTTATAGAGTTTGTTGGTTTCAAAAGGATCATAGAATTCTAGTTAGTGAATAATATCTTGTGAAATTTAAGAGAATGTGAAGATGAAGTTTTGTGTGATATCATGTCTATGGATGTTTATCATATTTTGTTGGATAGACCATGGTAGTTTGATATAAAAACTATACATGATGGTAGAGAAAATACTTAGAGATTGATAAGATGGAGTGAAAGATGTATTGATGCCCTTGAAAGAGGAAGATGAGAGAGTGAATAGTCTTGCAAGAGTGTTAGTCAATGCTAAGCATTTTTTGAAAGATCTCAAGAATTTGAAAGTTTGTTTCGTTGTTCTTCCTAAGTGGATATAGGTAGAAAATGTCATAGATGAGGATGTGGTAGCTCATCTAGAGATATCTAAGTTGTTGATGGAGTACAATGATATCATTTTTGATAAATTACTTGAATAATTACCATCGGTTGATTCATAAGTCATATGGATTTGATTCTTGGAGTAAGTTTATGTAGTAAGACAACTTATAGATTGACATTAGTTGAAAGTGCAAAGGTGAATAGACAAGTAGAAGAATTATTGAAGAAATGATTGATAAGAAAAAGTTTTGAGTCCATGTGTAGGACCAATAATTTTGGCACCTAAAAAAAGAATGTAGAATATGTACATATTCCAAAGCAATAAGCAAGATTATTATGAAGTATAAATTTATACTATCAAGGATGGATGATCTTATCAATTGTTGTTTGAGTGGTGCAAAATATTTTAGCAAGATAGATTTGAAGAGTGAATATAATTAGATCAAAATTAGAGGAGATGAGTAAGAAAGATTGCATTCAAGATAAAAAAAAGGTTTTTATTAGTGGTTAGTTATGCCTTTTAGATTGACAAATGCACTTACTATTTTCATGACGTTGATGACTAAGAATAATACACTAAAACTGGATACAAATAGGAAAGAAGGCGCTAGATACAATGCATTGAAAACCATTAAAGCTGATATGACTACCCATGAGGGAAATAATTACCAAGACCTCCATCGATAGGAAATGTTTGATTTTCTGGCCCTTGTTCAGGGGTAGTTTAGTTGGTTTTGTCTTTCAGCTTATTGCTATTGTTGTGTTGTTTGTGTAATGTTGTTGGCCTATTTTTTTGGCTTTTGCTATGCCCTCTACGCTGGTTTGTACATGGATCTAGACCCTTGTTTCCAACTGACTTTATAAAAAACAATGAGGGTAGCCACCTTTGGAGGGGAGGCATCATTGTCAATCCAACTCGTTATGTTGTCATGGTTTACTCCCTAATTGGCATAGTAATTAGCCACCTTACTAGCATCACGGTAAATATGTGATATACTCGCTTCATACTTGCTATGATGTCTAGGGAGTCATGGATTATACTCTTAATAATCTAGAATGGTTTATTTTTTCTCCTCAAGCAATTTATAATACTCAAAGAATCACCTAAGATTAAGGATTGGGCTCTATGGTGTTTTGGTATTTTGAGAGCATGATATGCTGCAACTGCTTCAACCAAGTGATTGGTTGAGTACCCAAATTGATAGCGAAAGATGCCACCACCTTTCCTTTGTCATCCATTAAGACTCCACCCCCCTGAAGGGCCTAGGTTACGCTTGGAGACCTTGTCAAAATTTAGCTTTAGCTAGTTTGGTGGAGGCAATGACCATTTTATATTATGCCTTTGAGTTTTACCCCCTTTAAAAGGGCGTAGTTATGTCAATTTCAAGCTTCCAACTTGAAGCAACATCTAACTCCTCCTTCGAAGCCACAATTTTAGAAGACACTTTTTCCTTTGTTGCCACTAAAATTTTTCCCTTATAACTAGGCTTATTTTATTAAACACTTTAGCAACCGAAGATTTCTGCTCACGAAAGACTATTATTATGCTCCTTCCACAACCCCCAAGCTACATGAGGTAGTGAAAGGCACCATAAGAGTTTCATGAAGGGTTAGGATTAGGAGAGACCTATTGCTCGATCAAACCCTAGACATCACTAGGAAAAGCCCGTTCCACCTTGAAAAGAGAGAGCAAGAACCCCCAAATATCCCAAGAAAAGGAGCAATGTATTTAGGTGAATGTTATATACTTATGGATATGATATTTAGGTGGATGGAGATGCTGACATGTGGTATGCATCCCTTAAATTAGTTATATTGGGTTATGTGGACAACTTGTGTAATTAATTATATTAGGTGATGAGTAGGCGTTCATTGGGATTACCCCTCCATTATGTTATTAGGAGGTCTATAAAGGAGGTGATTACCGTTGTAAGGGTATGTGATGAGTATGATATTGTATTTCAGATCTCTTGGAGATATAGCATGGAGTGGCTTCTTCCATAAGGTGTAGTATACGATGTTACCCTACCTTAAGGGTTTATTCTATTTTTGGATGTATTGGATATTAGGGCATCTTGGACCACAAACATCTCTTGTGTTGTGTGAGATCTATCTTCTACATAGTCTTATTGCTATTGTTATATACAAGGATCTTATCAAGTTGTATCGAAGCTATGACTTGGGCAAAGGTGAGAACATAACCTTAATTTTTGAAGATTTGCCTACAAATCAAGAATTTCTTTCACTATGTTGGTTCTGAACACATTAATCCTAATCATCCTTTTCTTAGGACACGGTGATAACTATATTATTAATAAATGACTAAGATGGGAATCTTTGTTTTCTCCCTGCCTTATTTATGATAATGATTATCGAGTTGGAATATTCCACCGATTCCAAATTCATGCTATGTGGAAGCCATTAATCTAGAAGGATGTCTATGATGACATCAATTTTGACCCAAGGGTCCCATTTCCAGATACGAGCTCTAGTAGAAGTTTTGATGGACGAAATACTTATTACCGACATAAAAGATGCTTTGTAAAAGGACTGCCATTGTCGGCCACTTTTATTGACACGATATACCTCCTTAAGTTAAACCAATTTACCCGGTAATGTCAGTACAAATTACCTTTACTTGCTTAGAAGGTCAGAAATTTGCTATAAATAAGCGCTTGGAAGCGTAGTAGGCTTTAGTTGGTCTTAGAGTCTTTAGAGTCTTAGAGTGTCTAGATTCTACAAGTATTGAAGTATGCTCTGCTCTTGCACCTAATGTGATCTTGAGGACCATAAAATATATTTGTAATCTATTTGTATCTTCCAAAAGATTGTGAATTTCTGTACATATCTTTATTTGAAATTGGAGGATTATATAAAGAAGCTATAATCCAAAAATTAGGTATTTAGGATCAATATTGAGTGAGTTATTACAATTTTATGCTTTTTTAGAAAATTTACTATCTAGGCCTTAAATCAAGGATTTTTTTTGATACTTTTACATTTCTAGAAAGTTTGTCAAAATTTCATGAGGGGTCTATTAATTTTATTTTTTCATTTGAGGTCGACTACATTATGAATTGGTTGGGTCAAAGTTTGATCAACTAGATTTGGTAGAATGTTAAATCGATTGAAAGCATTTTTCTTAAAACTCTAGTGTCAATGAAGATTCCTAAATTTGATGGAAGTGGAGATGTATTAGAATGGTGGAATCAATATAAGAGATTTAATGGTTGTAAATTAGGTTTTTCTCTATTCTTAAAAGGTGAAGATAGTCAATGGTATATGCCATTGCATAATAGCATAATAACTTGTCTTTGAATGAACTAGAACAAGCTTTCTTAGATAGACGGACACATAAGAGGACGAGGAAGAAGATACAACTGCATACACATTAGCCCCAAGGAAGATTCAATCCTTCAATTTCATGGTTGTATTCAAAAGTTAAAGGTTATTGTTTCCATAAACCCTAGCAGCAAGTATACTTTCATCAACATTGAGCTAACCAAAAAGCTACAAGTACAAGCAAAGAAAATCAAGGACACTTAAATAGAAGGTAAGGATATTTAAAATTTAGAAGATTTGTATTTGTATCTCTCTATGGATAAATATGTTTTGCATTCAAACTTACATGCTTTGGATATGGATGGGTTGGATATTATTTGTGGTTATCCTTGGTTGGTATATTTGGGAACAATAAACATCAATGTGCATAGTTCATGAAGCTTTGGTATATGAGGACACCAATTACATTATAGGATATTGCACATAATGAAGTCCAAAGGAAATTCAAGGAAGATCAAGTTCATGAATCTACCAAAGATTGCACCAATGAATTAGAGGATGAACAAAAGGAGCAAGATGTAGAAAAAAATAGGAGACAAGTAATTCTCTTCATGAGCCAACAAAACAATTGCAAAAAATGGTGAAGAATCAGAGAAGGTTCTAATTATAAGAAAGGGTGAAATATATAGGCATCCACATCATTGTGAGAGGTGAGAATCTTGGAGGAAACAATCATGGAGGCATGATAATATAGAGAATCGTCAAGCCAATCACTATGAATCTACAAGGAATCAAAGGAAAAACTACAGTTAGTGGCATCATAGAAGTAATTGTTATTCATGGTATAAAAGGACTTACTATGATAAGGAATGGAAATAAATGGCTATAGAAAAATGCGGGTCAAGTATGGGATCTAGGTACCATCGAGCTAAAACTGTTGTGGAGATCAACTATGGATGGTTGGATGATTGGTCATGGCGTCATATTTTTAATGACTTGCGATAATCATACTATTTGGCTTCTTCTCATGTTTTAGGGACAAAACATGTCAAGGAGGGATGCCATGTTATGCATTTAGGGATATGATATTATAATGTATTTGGATGGATGGAGATGCTGACATGTACACATCCCTTAAGTTAGTTATAATGGGTTATGTGGATAACTTGTGTAATTAATTATTTTAGGTGATGAGTAGGCCTTCATTGGGATTACCCCTCAATTATGTTATTAGGAGGAGATCTATATAAAGGAGGTGATTATCATTGTAAGGATATGTGATTAGTATGATATTGTATTTGAGATCTCTTGGAGATATAGCATGGAGTTGCTTCTTCCATAAGGAGTATTATAAGGTGTTACCCTACCTCAAGGGTTTATTCTATTTCTACATATATTGGATATTAAGGCATCTTGACCCACAACCATATCTTCTGTTGTGTGAGATCTATCTTGTACATTATTTTATTGACATTATAATATGTGAGGATCTTATCAGTGAACCTGTATAAAGGAAAAGATTGTTTAAAAGTGTATGTAAGGTAGGAGGTAAATGTTCTAAGGCAATAATTGATAGTGGTAGTATTGATAATTTAGTTGCAAATGAAATGGTGGAGAAACTAAATCTAAAAAGTTGAGAGCACCCTAATTTTTATGAGGTATCAAGGTTGCAAAATGATCATAAAATTTTGGTTAGTGAACAATGTATTGTTAAATTTAAGATTGGAGTATATGGAGATGAAATTTTATATGAAATTATGCCTATGGATATTCATCATATTTTATTGGGTAGACCATGGCAGTTTGATAGAATAAAACATGTAGCCTTAACTTTTAAGGAATATGGTGAGCGAGTGAATGGTCTTGCAAGAGTTATGTTGGTGAATAGTAAGAAATTCTTTAAGAACGTAAAGAAAGAAAAGATTTGTTTTGATGTTATGAGAAAAGGAGATACCCCAAAGGTAGAAGAAGATGTAACAGTTCATCCTAAAATTTTTAAGTTGTTGATAAAATACATATATTATTTTTTATAATTTCCTTGACGGATTACTACTAGTAAGGAGTATTAGTCATCATATGGATCTAAATGTGAGAGCAAGTTTACCTACTAAAGAAACTCATAGGTTAACGCCAATTAAAATTGAAGAATCCAATAGACAAGTTGTAGAATTATTGAAGAAATGACTAATAAGGGAAAGCTTGAGTCCATGTGTAGTACCAACATTTTTGACACCTAAGAAAGGAGGAGAATGGTGAATGTGTATAGATTCTAGAGAAATAAACAAAATTATTGTCAAGTATATATTTCCTTTGCCAAGGGTAGATGGTGTCATGGATTGTTTAAGTGGTGCAAATTATTTTAGTAAGATAGATTTGAAAAGTTGATGTCATCATGGAAGATAATGTTCAAGACAAAAGAAGGTCTGTATAAATGGTTTGTTATGCCTTTTGGATTAACAAACGAACCTAGTAATTTCTTGAGGTTGATGAATGAAGTGTTGAAACCATATCTTGGTAAGTTTGAATACCTAGATAGTATTATGATTTTATTAAAAGTTAAAATAAAAATTTAGAACATATCAGGTTAGTAAGAAAAGATGCTGATGAATGTAAAGAAATGTAGTTTCAGAAAACAAGAATTGATTTATTTAGGTTTTGTTATTTCTATTGATGGATTAAAAATGGATCCTAAGAAAATTAAAGCTATTGTTGGATGGCTAACATTGGTAAGCATTTCTGAAGTTAAATCTTTTCATGGATTAGCTAATTTCTATTGGAAGTTTATCAAAAAATTTAGTGGGATATATGTACCTATTACTGATGTCATGAGGAAGGATAAGAAGGGATTCCAGTGGACTATTGAAGTTTTGAATTGTTGAAAAAGAAGGTAATTGAACATCTTTTGGTATCTTTACTTGATTTTGATAAGTTATTTTACGCTGATTGGGATGCAAGTAGGAGTGTAATTGGAGCTGTGTTAAGTTAGGAAGGGATACCTATTGCTTACTTTAGTGGACATTTGAATGTTGCTAAAAGAAAACATTCAATTTATGATCATGAATTTTATGCCATTATAGAAACCTTTAAAATGTAGATTGATTATTTATTGTCTAAGAAATTTATTTTGTATAGTGACCATCAAGTATTGCAATATTTAAATAGTCAAAATAAGTTAAGTGGTAGGCATGTCAAATGGGTTGAATTTTTATAAAGTTATTCATTTGTGTTGAAACATAGAAGTTGCAAGTCTAATAGAGTTGAAAATGCATCGAGTATGAAACATGATTTGTTGATGGAAATGAGGATTCAAGTTGTTGGTTTTTACGAGTTGAAACTTTTGTATGAGAGTGAGATTGAATTTTCTTAAGCATGGAAGTATCGCAAGTTACCAATAGATGGAGACAAGACAAAATGGTTAGACTATGTAATTCAAGAAGATTTTTTTTTTATTTTAGTAAAAATGGGATTAGATGGCCTGAACCCTTTACATCAAAACAACATTAAAGGAAGATGGGAAGAGTCTAACAAGAGGTGAGACTAGAAACCACAAAATAGTAACAACAATAGGACCAGTAGAAAATAAAATAAACATCATAGTACTAGTAGAGGAATACTCACATAACACAAGAAAAGGAACAAAGAACAAGCCATTAGTAGCCTACCATTATCTATTCATAAAATCAAGCTTTTCTATAAATGAGACTTCTTCAGAATCCTTTTCCATGACTTTGGCTTTACCTTTCTCCTCCATAACCCTCACATTGGTCACCTTGGTAGGTCCATCTAGGTTCTCACCTTGATGTTTTTGAAGCTCATATTGCAAGACATATAAGCTAGTAGCCGAGTTCTTGATATTCTCCCTACTAAAAGCAACCACTTCAACTAGGTTTTTCTTTATGTCTACTTGGTTATTCCTTATCTCAATAATGTTTTGATCCAGTTCCTCCCATTTTCTAAAAGTGTCTACAAATTTCTTCACCTCCTTCCAAATTTCATCATCAACTTCTTCACTCTACCATTGCTTGTTTTGTTTGATGACTTCTCTTTCCAAATCTTGGATGTTTTTCTTGGTGGTGTGTTGTTGGGTTATATCTACTTTATAACATTATTATGCAGCTACAAGATTTTCTAAAGTTTACCAATTTCGTCCTTCAATGTGATACAATCCTAGCACTTTCCCAAATGAAGGTCTTTCTTGGGACTAGAGGATATTGGATCCTTTGTGGCAGTAGGCTTGGGTTTGACTAGTGGGGTGGTGCCAACATTCAATGGGTTCATCGTGGGGCTGGGAGTATCATTTTTGGGCTCCATAAAGGAGGTGGGGTTGGAAAAGATTCGGTCCTTCCTAGGTCTATATTTAGGATGGATGGAGTGGGTAGTCTTGATAGGGCCAGAGGGGCTAGGAGTGGGGTTAGGGTTAGATGGGCCAACATCACAATTTTTTTCCCTTGTCCTGGGATTTAGATTGGGTTGAGGGGTTGGTTAATTAAGAGTGCAAATTTTGAGGAGGCACTAAAATCATCACCATAGTGGTGTTGGTTTTCGTTTCTATCACAATGGACTTAGAATTTTCTTTTGAAGGGCTTGGGGAAGCAACATGAGGGGATACCAAAGAAGGATTGTATATTTTTGGGATGAGAGGAAGGGAAAGGTCTGGCTAGCTAGAACCTATACAAACAGTATATTAACCGTTGATGCAGGGGAGGTCTTTCTTCCCTATCAAAACTTGTAACACAAAGTCCTCTAGAGAACTATACATCTAGAATGGAAAATTCATTTTTAAGTCATGCGTTAGATGGTTTAACATGGGGAAAAAATAAGAGTAGAAGTATTTGTATCTTCTAGGGTGATATAGTGCATGAGGGTTTTAGCTACCATCTTTCAGCATCCTAGCAGATTGTCTCTTTTAAACCCATTCTGGCATCTCTCAACTTTCTCACCCCACCTAAGGAAAGTTTGCATAGATTCATGGTCACGACTCTTGATTTTATTTTGTAATTTGACCCCTTCCATTCTAATCCATATAGCCACGACAATTAACTCCTTGGTGACTCTAAATGAAATTCCTCTGACATAGACTATTCCACTCTTCCACGACATTGTAAACTCTCTTAAGAGAACCAAATCATAGCCATTAAGGGCTTCCATGTAAGATGTTAGGTTTCCCCTACGTAGAATGTCATAGACTTCCCTATTGCTTTATAATCTCTCACAACTTGAAGGCTCCACTCTAATTAGTTCAGCCCCAATGGCTATCTTCTTGTTATCCAGCTTGTTACCTTTGTTAAAATCCTTGAATGTTGTTTTCCACAACTCCTCTCTTCTTCTAGCGATTTCTCTCATGTACTCATTGATATTTGGCTTAGCCACCCAAGGGGGTGTGTGAAAATTATTTCTTGCATCCTTTCCTCTATTCCCACTCATGTCAGTACCACTCTCAAACTTGGGTGACGACTAATGCTTAATTATTAGAATTGTCTTCTTCATGAATTTTCTCTTTGATAGTTTGAGGGAGGGTTCCCTCATCATCCCAATATTTTAAACCTATAGTATTTCCTCCTATGTTAGCTAAGAGGTTGGCTAAGGTGTTACCCTGCCTGTAAATGTGATTGATAATTGAGATATCATATTATTAATAATTTCTTTTATCTTCTCTATGATTGTCTTATAGGACCAATGGGGGACAAATCTTGAATTTAGAATCTCTATGATATTTTTTGAATCTTCTTCGATTATAATCTTTGTAATTCCCTTATTTTTGGCTAGGATTGTTCCTTGTAGAGCAGCCGATGCTTCAACATAATTGTTGGTTTGGATCCCTAGGTTTTTTGTGAAAGCACCGATCAATTGACCTTTGTTGTTCCTGATTAGCCCACCCTCGCCTTCTTGTCCTGGGTTACCTCTTGTAGAACCATCAAAGTTTAGTTTACACCAACCATAAATAGGGGGCCGATTTAGTGTTTCTTCTTTGAAGTGTAAGGAAAACACAGGTGCGGAAAACAGCTTTCCTAATGTTAATTCCCTGGGGACAGTGTAGACAGGTAACTTTTCAAACTAAATAACACAGATAAGTACATGAGAGAAACCAGAAATAGACAATATTCAGAACACAGACACAGTATTACGTGGGAAAACCCTTACGGGTAAAAAACCCACCACCACAATAAAAGCTATCTTTATTACAGTAAACTCTAAGCTTACAATAAACATACCCAACACTTTTGTTCAGGTATCAATTCTATGACAATTATACAAATAGTTTATTGCATCTGCACATCTACAGAATAAACTGTATAATTAGAATAGTTTCATCAATCTCTGATCATAATTGATGAGCTCACCAAAACTGTATATATACCACAGTCTTCAAGAGCAAAAAAAACTGTTTTCACTTTTGCCCTAACTACAATTACAACTTACTCTGCCCGCTGTCTCAACTATTGCGTAACTACTGTTTGACAGTTTACATTTTCATGGGAAACATTAGTCCCACATGCATCGAGTTGCGTTTGCTATTCCGGCTTATAAGCATGAATGAACCAAAGAGTATTGTTGGCAATTTTGTTGCCGACAATACCAAGCCTTCGTCCATCGGCATAACAACCCCCATCGGCGCTCAAACTTCACCTCCCACCGACGAGCATAGTCTCCCCGATCACCACGGTTACGATCGGAATAACTGTCACCATCGGCACAAGAATTAGCTCCCGCTCTGACAATCCTCTATCTCACCGATACCTCCATCGGGATAACCGCATTACATCGGCTCATAACCTTTCGGCTATGCCGACGGGTATTCTTTTGCCGATAGACATACCCCATCGGAGTGACTACTCCTGTCGGAGTAACACCCCAGAGTTTGGCTGATAGGCCTTGTCTCGCCGACGACCTACCCATAACCTTCGTCGAAGTGACTAGTGTCCATCGGCCCAAAGATATAATGCTTCGCCGATGGTCTTCGTTTCACCGATGGCAATGGTCTTCAACTCAGTCTTGCCGATAGCACTTCGTCACAGTGATGCCAACATCGCATATGCTTGAACCAATGAACCAAGGAGTCATTGAACCTACCAAATGAACTCCAGAAAGGTTCAATGAAGAGGTTCAACAAAGAGGTTCAAAGAATAAGTTCAACGAAGAGGTTCAATGCATGGGTTCAACGAAGTGGTTCAATGCATAGGTTCAACTAAGAGGTTCAAGTAGTAATTTGAGACACAAGTTCTCTTCAATCTCCCACTTGTCGAAGAGATTACTGCTACCTCTTAGTCCTCATTCGATTATTAAGAACTAGGGGCCCGAAGACCCATTCCATCTGAACACCATTTGAACTTGGCTGTGTTCACTGGTTTAGTTAAGGCATCAGCGACATTTTCCAAAGTGTCAATCTTTTCCAGCTTCACCTTCCTGTCTTCCACCATATCACGAACAAAGTGATATTGGACATCAATATGTTTTGTCCTAGCATGAAATGTAGGATTCTTTGCCAAACATATGGCACTTTGACTATCACAGTGAATTTGTATTTGCCCTGCATTAAAACCAACATCAGAACACAACCTCTTCAACCAAACAGCTTCTTGGCATGCACGAGTGGCTGCCATGTACTCTGCCTCTGTTGTGGACAAAGCGACTACAGCCTATCGCTTGCTTATCCAACTGATAGCACCACCATGTAACGTGAACACGTATCCACTGGTGGATCTCCTACTGTCAATGTCCCCTGCCCAATCAGAATCAACATATCCCTGAATGCTGATAGATCTCTTAGACCCTTCTGAGTTTCCATGATAACAAATAGCATAGTCAGAAGTTCCCTTTAGATACCTCATAACTCTTTTCATAGCATCCCAATGTGATCTGCCTGGATTCGCCATAAACCGGCTCAAAACTCCCACTGCTTGGGCAATGTCTGGTCTGGTACAGACCATTGCATACATTAAACTGCCAACAACACTTGCATAAGGTAGTCTCTTCATGTCATCAATTTCATTTGAAGATTCTAGACAATCTTCAATAGATAATTTCGTTCCTTGCAAAACTGGAACAACTAACTATTTAGAATCAGACATATGAAACTTATCAAGAACATTGGTAATATACTTCCTCTGGCTGAGCCAAATTTTTCTCTTAGATCTGTCCCTTTTGATCTCCATTCCTAGAATGTACTTTGCTGCCCCCAGATTTTTCATTTCAAATTTCAAGGACAACTGAGATTTTAATTCTGAGATCATCCCCTTACCATTGCCAATGAACAACATGTCATCCACATACAGTGCAATTATAAGAATCCAATCACCTTCAGTTTTATAATAGACACAATGATCAGATTTAGATCTCACATACCCCAAGGATAAAATATACGTATCAAACTTTTGATACCACATTCTGGGAGACTGTTTCAAACCATAAAGAGACTTCTTGAGTTTACATACTAGATGTTCTTTACCTTTTTCCACAAAATGCTTTGGCTGGGACATATAAATTTCTTCTTCAAGGTCTCCATGAAGAAACGCTGTTGTCACATCCATCTACTCAATTTCAAAATCATATGCTACTGCAAGTGACAACAGAAATCTAATGGATGTCAGCTTAGCTACAGGAGAAAAAATTTCTCCATAATCAATACCTTCCTTTTGAGAATACCCCTTAGCAACCAGTCTTGCCTTGTACTTCTCAATACTACCATCTGGACCATATTTCTTCTTAAATACCCACTTACAGCCTACAGGTTTTCTTCCTTCAGGCAAGGGTACCAGATCCCAGGTTCCATTCTTCTCCAATGATGTCATTTCACTATGCATGGCTTCCAACCAAGAATCTGAATCGGATACACTAATAGCTTCTTTCACAGTCCTAGGTTCATCAGTATCAGTAAGTAAAGCATAGGCACAAGTTGAATCAAGTACTGAAAATCCATACCTATCTGGTTGTCTTCTTTCACGTGTAGATCTCCTCAAAGGTTGAGGTGCAGGTTCAGGTTCTTGCTCTGGATCAGAATCTTCGGAGCTACTTGAACTCTCATTTGAACCATCTACACTTGGTGCTTGTTGTTCCTCTTTTACAGGGGTTAGAGGAACATTCACAACACTCTTTTCTTTCTTTTCTTCTGTCTTTTCTGGCTGAGGATCAACAACCAATGGTTTCAACTTTCTGAAAATTACATTCCTGTTGTAGATTACCTTTTCAGTTTCAGGATTCCAAAGCTTGTATCCTTTAATACCGACTCCATAGCCAACAAAGATACATTTAACTACCTTGTTATCCAACTTAGATCTTTTAACTTCAGGAATATGAGCGTATGCCTCACAGCCAAAGACTCGAACATGTCTTAGAGAGGGCTTCTTACCAGACCATGCTTCCATAGGTGTCTTATCAACCAATGCTGAAGTGGGAGAACGATTCAGTAAGTAACAAGCTATAGCAACTGCCTCAGCCCAGAACTTCTGTTCAAGACCAGCATAACTCAACATACTTCTTGCTTTCTCCATCAACGATCGATTTAACCTTTCAGCAACTCCATTCTGCTGTGGAGTAAAGGTGTAGTTTTATGCCTTTTAATTCCATGGTCTACAAAATACTTATCAAAATCCACATTGCAATATTCACCACCGTTATCTATTCTCAAGCATTTTATTTTTCTACCAGTCTGATTTTCCACAAGAGTTTTAAATTCTTTAAATCGACTGAACACTTCTGATTTATTTTTCAAAAAATATACAAATGCCCTTCTCGAATAATCATCAATGAACGATACGTAGTATCTTGACTTAGATAAAGAAGGAACATCAACTGGACCAAAAACATCAGAATGCACATAGTCCAGAACACCAGAAGATTTATGAGAACTAGAGTAAAATGAAACACAGTTTTGCTTTCCATATATACAATGTTCACATAAATCAAACTCCAGATTACAATCAATTAGCCCATCTACCAGATTTTTGTTTTTCAAGGTTTTTAAACCTTTCTCACCTATGTGACCAAGTCTATGATGCCAGAGCATTGTTTTCTCTGCAGGAAGTTTAACTTCCATAGAATTTACATCATGTGTTACAATAGTAGCTTTTTTAGATTTTGCAGAGACATTATTATAGCACACTGGTTTAGCATCTAACCTATACAGAGTTCCAATGCGTTCACCTTTTGCCAGAACAATAGAACCTCTAGTCATCTTACAGCCACCATTCACAAAAGTAACTTGCACTCCAACATCATTAAACTTACTAACAGAAAGTAAATTTCGAGCCAGACCTGGTATATGAAGAACTCCATTCATTCCCTTTATTCTGCCATCCGGGAACTGGATTCTGACTCGACCTCGGCCAACAATTTCCAGCGTTGAATCACTAGCCAGGAACACCTTGCCACCAGCATAGGGTTCATACTTCGTGAACCACTCTCTATGAGATGTCATATGAAAAGATGCTCCTGAATCAATCAGCCAAACATCTTCAGAAGCAGGTGTTGCCAGAGCAGCAATGAAAGCATCAGCATCACTGTATGAAGACTCAGAGTTAGAGAAGTTCTTCTTCTTCTTTTTCTTCTCTTTGCAGTCTTTCTTGACATGACCTTTCTGCCCACAATTCCAGCACTTCACCTTGGACTTCTTGCCAGGAGATTTTGATTTCCCCTCTGATTTGGACTTAGACTTCTTGTCCTTCTTCTTGCCTCTTTCCTTTGATCTACCACGAACTGACAGAGCCTCTTTGGCCATTCCAGAAGACTTCCTCCGCATCTCTTCAGACAACAAAGAGGCAACAACAGTTTCCTGAGAAAACGTAGTTGTTGTACTTCCAATAGCCATCACCAGATGGTCCCACGAGTCAGGTAAGGAACATAACAGAAGCATACAACGATCCTCCTCTTCTATTTTTACACCTATAGATGTCAACTGAGCAACAATTGTATTGAATGCACTCAGATGTTCTGCTACAGATGCACCTTCATCCATCTTCAGAGAATAAAATTTCTTTCTGAGGAAAAGTTTATTTACCAAGGACTTGCCCTGATAAATATTATTCAACTTCTTCCACAAATCACTTGCAGACTTCTCCTCATGGATGTTTAATAGAACAGAGTCAGATAAACTTAGTCTTATCAGTCCTTTGGCTTTTCTACATATCAGATCCCAATCTTCTTGCTTCATGCCTGTAGGTTGAACTCTAGACACAGCAACCCAAAGGTCTCTATAGACTAACATGTCTTCAACTTTAAGTTTCCACAACTCAAAGTTTGTGCCATTGAATTTCTCAATGTCTATTTTGTCTGATGTACTAGCCATCTTTATTTAACTTAAAAATAACATTCTACAGAACTCCCACACAACAGAATTAACACAAAAAACCCAAACTACCGACAAGGATAACACAACAAACCTGGCTCTGATACCACTTGTAAGGAAAACACAGGTGCGGAAAACAGCTTTCCTAATGTTAATTCCCTGGGGACAGTGTAGACAGGTAACTTTTCAAACTAAATAACACAGATAAGTACATGAGAGAAACCAGAAATAGACAATATTCAGAACACAGACACACAATATTACGTGGGAAAACCCTTACGGGTAAAAAACCCACCACCACAATAAAAGCTATCTTTATTACAGTAAACTCTAAGCTTACAATAAAGATACCTAGCTCTTTTGTTCAGGTGTCAATTCTATGACAATTATACAAACAGTTTATTGCATCTGCACATCTACAGAATAAACTGTATAATTAGAATAGTTTCATCAATCTCTGATCATAATCGACGAGCTCACCAAAACTGTATATATACCACAGTCTTCAAGAGCAAAAAAAATTGTTTTCACTTTGCCCTAACTGCAATTACAACTTACTCTGCCCGCTGTCCCAACTGTTGCGTAACTACTGTCTGATAGTTTACATTTTCGTGGGAAACATTAGTCCCACATGCATCGAGCTACGTTTGCTATTCTGGTTTATAAGCATGAATGAACCAAAGAGTATTGTCGGCAATTTTGTTGCCGACAATACCAAGCCTTCGTCCATCAGCATAACAACCCCCATCGGCCCTCAGACTTCACCTCCCACCGACGAGCATAGTCTCCCTGATCACCACGGTTACGATCGGAATAACTGTCACCATCGGCACAAGAATTAGCTCCCGCTCCGACAGTCCTCTGTCTCACCGATACCTCCATCGGGATAACCGCATTACATCGGCTCATAACCTTTCGGCTATGCCGACGGGTATTCTCTTGCCGATAGACATACGCCATCGGAGTGACTACTCCTGTCGGAGTAACACCCCAGAGTTTGGCCGATAGGCCTTGTCTCGCTGACGACCTACCCATAACCTTCGTCGGAGTGACTAGTGTCCATCGGCCCAAAGATATAATGCTTCACCGATGGTCTTCGTTTCACCAATGGCAATGGTCTTCAACTCAGTCCTGCCGATAGCACTTCGTCACAGCGATGCCAACATCGCATATGCTTGAACCAATGAACCAAGGAGTCATTGAACCTACCAAATGAACTCCAGAAAGGTTCAACAAAGAGGTTCAACAAAGAGGTTCAAAGAATAAGTTCAACGAAGAGGTTCAATGCATGGGTTCAACGAAGTGGTTCAATGCATAGGTTCAACTAAGAGGTTCAAGTAGTAATTTGAGACACAAGTTCTCTTCATGAAGAGATTTTAAAGTGTCCACGTTTTCTTATCTTGCTTTTTCCAATTTCCAACTATTTTCTTTTCTAGTTCAGAGGGAGGCCTTTTGGATTTTTTAATATGAGCCATTCACACATTTTTGAGATGCCCTGTAAGATTTTGTTTGCTATAACACTCCAGGGCTTGGATAAGTTTTTGAATATTCAGTTGTTCCTTTCCTTCCAAATGCCCCAACTACTATGAGGGAGAACCTAGTCCCAAATTTCCTTAATTAAAGGGTGCTTGAAAGGAGAAGCCTAATTAGTTGTTACCTACTTCACATATTTCTTCCATACCCATTGAATGCTAAATTTTTCTAAGATCTTTTGTTTAATCTTCTAGGAGTAAGGGCAATCAATTAAAATGTGATTAATTGATTCTTCCTCTTGTTTACATAGGATGCATCTATTTGCTAGCTAGAAACCATGAACCTTTAAATTGTTAATTGTGAGGATCTTCCCATGACAAGCTGTCCACCAAAAAGTTGATTTTGGGAATGAGGTTTTGATTCCATATACTGCCCAAATTAAATTCAGAAGTTTGAGTGTTTTCTAGCAGATTGAAACCAATCTTGATAGTATAGTTGCTTGTAGGCTTAGCTATCCAGATTATTTCATCTTATCTAGAAACCAAATTAAATATGTGGTTATCAATTATGTTAACAAGACCATTTATAGCTTCTTGATCTGAGATACCTGTCATAATTGAGGAGATTTTCTAGGAGATTACCCCATTTTCATGTTTGATATAGTCCTTGACAAATCTTCCTAGCCTTCTAATCATCTCTTCTTTGATTAGGGACAAGACAAAGTGTGTTCTAATGGGGTGTTAGAGATCCAATGATCCTCCTAGAATTAGATAAGTTCTCCATTTGCCATTTTCCATTTTATCCCATCGCATAAAATTTTCTTTGACTTTGTGATATTATTCCACAGGATCAAGCCAGTCGGAAGATGGGAGGTGTGCAAGAAAGCATATTCTTCCTAGTTATTTAGATATTTGGCTTTCATTATGTTGGTCCATTCATTATTGGATGGCATTAATTTCCATCTGATTTTATCCACGAGGGCTCTATTCATGTATTTGATCTTGCAAATTCCCATGCGTCCTTTGGTTTTTGGAGTACTTACTTTATCCCATGCCACTAGTGAAATTCTTTGATTTTCTTTCATCCTTGACCATAGAAATATTCTCTGTATTTATTCAAAATTTTCAGCAAAACATTTGGGGATTTTGAAAAGAGAGAGGAGATAGATCGATGTTCTTTTAAATGAAGATTTAATTAGTTGGAGTTTTCCATCCTGTCTAAGAAAGTCACCCTTCCATTCTGCCAATTTTCTATATCTATTCAATCAGATTGGTCCATGTGCTATTGTGTATTCTTATAGAGGTTAGCGCATACCAAGGTAAGTAGCGGGAAAGTGTTATATTTTACAACTTAGATTTTTCACAATTTGGTTCTGGAGCCTAGGGGAAGTATTAAAGAAAAAAATCTCATTCTTGTCTAAATTGATCTATTGGCCCGAAACCACAACATAGTGTGATAAAATATCCTTCCATCCAATTTCCCCAGCAATTGTGGCAGCCCCAAGAAGAATGGTGTCATCCATAAATTGTTGGTGTGAACTCAGATTAAGAGTTAACACTAGTCTGCAACTATATGTTAGATGCAATATTTCTACCTAGGACTTCTGCCAACATGATGAACAAGTATGGGGACAAGGGATCCCATTGCCTTAACCTCCCTTTAGAGGTGAAGTGCCCATTGGGATTATCATTAATAATGATTGAGTATGTTGCAGTTGTAAAATGACTTTTCAAGGGTTTGAGGATTTTATCTTTAACCCAAATCTACACAAGCAATTCAATTGGAAATCCCAAGAGACCCTATCGTATGCCTTAGATATGTCTAGCTTCAACACCATGATTTCTTTTTTGCTTTTCTCCATTGTGTGAATGGTTTCATGAACATAAGCATCTAAAATGTGTTTGCCCAAGAAAAAGCCATTCTGATTGTTGTGTATTATCCTATCTAGGAATGGTTGTTTTCTCAGAACCATCATTTTGGACATGATTTTATATATGGTGATGCATAGACTTATTGATTTGAACTTAGACATTTTGTTGGTCCCACTTTTTTTGGTATAAGAACCAGAAATGTGTTGTTGATTTCCTCCAGTAAGTCCCCATTATTGAAAAATTCTTGAGT
The DNA here is from genome assembly GCA_027924645.1 of Cunninghamia lanceolata. NCBI lineage: Eukaryota > Viridiplantae > Streptophyta > Pinopsida > Cupressales > Cupressaceae > Cunninghamia > Cunninghamia lanceolata. The sequence continues at coordinate 10,023,573 of BSBN01000427.1, forward strand.
TTCTTTCGTAATGTCATTGCCTACAATTTCTTAAAAAGTTTGAAAAAAGGTCGGGGGGAAGCCATCCAGGCCAGGGACTTAGTCAAGAAGATTTGTTATTTAAGGGTAATCAATTGTATATTCCTAATAGTTCATTGAGGGAGAATTTGATAAAAGAAAAACAAAACAATGGATTGGCAAGTCATTTTGGTGTTGTAAGACATTTGCATTGGTAAATGAATATTATTTTTGGCTGAAGATGCATAAGGATGTAAGACTTGTCAAGTAGTGAAAGGGGGAAGTTAAAATGTCATATTGTAAAAATCATTACCAATTCCAAAGAGACCATGGGATGATAATAGTGTGGACTTTATATCAAGATTAATAAGGACACAAAGAGGGTATGATTTTATTTTCATAGTTGCTGATAGATTTTTAAAAATGACATATTTTTTTGCTTATAAGAAAACCAATGATGTAGTACATATAGATGATTCATTTTTTAGAGAAATTTTGAGGTTACATGGGTTACTTAAATTTTTTGTATCAGATAGAGATGTAAAGTTTTTTGGACACTTTTGGAGAACTTTATGGAAGAAAATAAACATGGACCTTAATTTTATTTCAACATATCATCCATATACAAATGGACAAACAAAAGTTGTTAACAAGAGTTTAGGTTTTTTTTGAGATGTTTATTAGTTGAGAAAACATTTAAAATTAGGATTTAATCTTATTGTAAGATGAATTTTTATATAATAACTCGGTGAATAGAAAAGTACTAGAAAAACACCTTTTGAGATTGTATCTGGACATAAACAAAGGAATGTTTTAGAACTAAGGTATTTTACTATAGATCATAGAAAAAGTACTATAGCTAAAGAAAATTTAGAATATATGATAGAGTTACCTCAAATAGTTAAACGACAATTAGAGAAAATTAATAAAAGACATAAATAAAATGTTGATCAAAGGTGAATACATAAATAATATGAAGTTGGAGATGAAGTAATGGTTTGTTTGAGGAAATAAAGATTTCCATTGGGTACATATAATAGGATAAAGATGAATAAATTTGGGCCTTGTAGGATTCTTAAGAAATTTGATTCTAGAAATGCTTATGAAGTAGAATTGTCTCAAGATATCGATATTTCACTCGTATTTAACATTGTTGATCTTTATGAGTATCATAAGGGAAATTTAGAAGACTATAAATCAGTATAAAATATGGATATACCAGTACATAAACAAAGGATAGAAGAAATTTGAAAATATACTTGACTACAAAATTGGGAAAAGTACATGAACAAACAGTTTGAAGAACACTTGGTGAAGTGGAAAGATAAACCACTTGAAGATTCTACTTAGATATCTTAAGCATAGGTTACCAACTTGGTTTTCCTTTAGCTCATTCTTCTAAACAAAAGTGAGAGAGCTCACTTTTCAATCACCTAGGGTGTCTAATGCAATAGCATCCAAGGTGCAAGAGCAATCTTGCATCAACCAAAAATATTTTATTTTAATATTTATTTGTTTAAAGGTATTTGGCTGACATTTCAGTAGTATACTTCAAGTTTGAGGCACTGCATATCACCACACTTCTATTTTAAGGTTCATGACAAGTCATAATTGTAACCAAACACACATTTAGTTCATCATAAGCACCACAATTCACTACAGTCAATTGTTATTAGTTGCAGTTGAAAACAAAGATTGTTTTATGTATCAGGAACCTTCCATTTGAATTCCATGTATTATTGGTCATTACACACATATGTATTCACCTAAGAAAGTCACTTGAGCCCTGTATTAGTTATTCACTATGTAATAATAACTTGTTTGATCAATGTGACAAGTATTTAGAACTTGCAAGAATTTGTAATGTTATACCTACGTACTATAGGTCTTAGTAGGGGTTATATATGGCACCACATATAATTTGGATACTCTTAGCTCATGGTGACAACAATACACATTACTAATGAATTGACACACTATGCCACGGTGGTGTACAAATTCTCAACGCAAACCATTGGGAAAAACATTTAATTTTGAGATCAATGAACTTTATCACAATTCTCTAGAGTGTAAAGCATGGTAATGACCACCACATAATCCTCTATATAAGATAAGTTTGATATGATTTGAAGATAGACCGGTCATATCAAATAAAGAACACAAAACACAAAAGATAGAGATCAGAGAACAAATTAGTTAGGAGTCTAAGAAGATAAGAAATCCATTAAGTGAGATCATAAGATATAGTATGATATATTGTAATTCATGGCTAATGGCTAGAACTTGTAATACAACTCTTTGGATCACTAAAGAAATATTGATTTACACAATTGATTTGTTTTATTTGTTGAATTAAATAAGGTTTAGATTATAGATCATATTTGGTTACAAGGCTAGATAATCCTTAATTAGACCCTTTGACCTTGACTGCATTAGACAACCAGGATGAGGATGAGAAAATAGAATGTGGCTACCTTGCCCTAATATGACATTTTAAAAATATTTTATATCAACTTTCTCACATAGTAATTAACTCGACTATTTCTTTTTCTATCATATTGATGTGAGGTGTGGATAAGAAAATTAAATGTGACAAATTAGAGAATGAACCTAGCTATGGTGATAATAGTATTCAAAATATAAATATTGTCTATTGGAACAATATCTAAACATGATTATTTATTAAATTTTCTTGTCAATTCACATGGTAATCATTAACATGATAACTATTAATTGCTTTTTTGGTATTTTAGAACACTTTGAAGATGGTTATAGATCCTTAAACAAAAATAATGAACAAACAAGTATTTTAGATGCAAATATACTAGACTCATATAACTTTGCATGTATAAATGAATATTAGGATATTTAATTTGCATTTTTTAGTTTTAGTACTCTTGGATTCACAATGACAAACATGCCCAATAGCTAATAATGTTGATGCATTATTATTTGATCCCAACAATAAGACATTCATTTTTTATCATACAATGCCAAAGATAAGTCAAGGATCAAGTACTTTTTTCATGATTACATACTAAAATGAACTTTTTCACTTACAACATTTGCATTTCTTATTTTTAGATCTCTTGGAATGACAAAAACGTCTAGCAAGTGATACTATTGATAGAATCCTACTACAACCAAACAATAAGGTGGACATATTGGAGCATCCCATGATAAATCCAAATATAGATGGAGGGTTTACATAATAATTAAATAAGAATTTCATATAAAAAATAGACAATGCCAAATAAAGAATCATGAATTATTTTATAATAATAATTGCATTTCATATAGAAGATTTTTTATTTATTCAATTTACATTTATTATTATAAATTAATTTGAATTTGTGAGGGAAAGCATGCCTAGTTGGTGATAAAGTTGATTCAATCCCAATATATCTTAAAAATAAGGTGAACCTATTGGATCACCAAGCAATAGGTCTAACCACAAAACTAGGTATCAATTTAAAAAAATAATTACTACTTTTGTAATGAAAATAAACTCCTTATATGAATGTGGACATCTATTAGGTACTAACTTTGGTAATCTATCTAAAGAATTTTAGGAATTTTGAAGAAGACATCACAAGATCCATTTTCCATGGGGAAAATAGTCCAAAAATTAAAAAGATCCTATAGAAAGAAAGGTACTAATAAGAAAACCGATTGATATAGAAAAAGTTGGTTGGGCTTGGTCATTGCATTTTTATCATTAATCTTCTTAATAGATTGTTGTAAATTAAATTTTCTAGCAAAGTTTAAAAATTCTAAGGTCCATGAGGTTTACAACAAAATCCAATGCCACCTGTGTGCTAACTCTACTTCAAGAAGCATACCCAATAATTTATGTGATTGCATTTATAGCAAGGTTAAACTACAAGATAAAAATAATCTTGTTGCGATATTTTACCTTTAGGTCAAATAGCCCAAAGTTTCCCCTAAACCCTGCATTCCTTCCATTAAAGAGATCCGATTTGAGACACCTTAAATGGAAGGAATTTAATCCCATAAATTTCTAAGTGCAAGGGAGAAGCCCACAAAATAGTCAAGTCCATTCCTTGTGTTGTTTTTTAGAGTTTCAGAGTGTTGGGTTCCTATCTTTTATCATGACATTCTTATCGGCTCTGAATTCTTCCTTGGTAGTTTGTGTTTTGCCTAAGTCTTTTAGGTGTCGAGGGTCGGGAGTTTGGTCTTCCTTCTTTTTCATGTAGGCAATAGGCCAAAGGTCCGATCACCAAAGTCCACCGAGCTTCATTTCCTTCTAAGTGTTGCAGGCGCCAGAGGTTAGAGTGATGGCTTTTCATCTTCTTCTGGGGAGGCAGAAGGGTGAAGGTCTAAGGGCCGAAGTCCACCGATCATAAGTTTCCCTATGTTTCTGACGTCAGAGTTTGGGGGGGTCTTCCTTCTTTTTCAAAGCAGGCGGAACAGTGAGGCCCTGACGACCAAAGTTTGACGAAGCTCCAATGTTTAAGTCTTTTGGGTGGTGGAAAGCAAAGAGTATCTTTTCTTCCTTTTTGAAGATGGTAGGCATGAAGCTCAATCTCTGAAAGTCTGCTGAAGCTTCATAAATTACCTAAGTGATGCAGATCTCAGAGTTCGGGGGTTACGGTCTTTTCTTTCCTTTTGGTAGACGATAGGTGCAAAGCCTGATCTCCAAAAGTTTGCTGAAGCTTCATAAAGCTCTAAGTGTTGTGGGGGTTGGTGATTGGGAGGTTTTTCTTCCTTTTTCTTCTAAGAAGGAAGCAAGCAGAAGGTCTAAAGATCGATCTCTGACAAGTTTCAAATTATGGGATCAGGGGTTGAGTAGTTCTCTTTTCAAGATACAAGATGAATGGTGGAGGCCTGATCTTTGAAAGCTCGATTGATCGAGGCCCGATAGTTTTCCTTTCCTTGCATTGTCAAAATGCGATTGAAATGTCGGTGACTTTCCTAGCCACCATTGTTTTCTTCTTCATTAAATTTTTAGGGCTAGGTGGGTGCGCAACATGGACTGAGGAACAATGTTCTACGAAGGGAGACAAGATAAGTAGTCCGCTAAAGGATGTGCTTGGCCTATTGTAGTAGAAAATCATTTTGAATGAGGGAAAATCAGGTCTGTGGGTCTGCTCAATGCATTGCTAGAGCTTGCAGTCATGCAAACTATATCAGGGACACCTGTGCCAGCATGAAGGATAAATTCTGGGAATCCAAGTTCAATTGGAAAGGTAATTAATTTTAGCATGCACAGGAGTTAGAACACTATGCAATTAGTTGGAGCAGTTTTCAAGGAGTGTGCAAAGGGATTTCAGTCCAAAGTCAAAGCCACCTCATCAGTTCTACATGTTGTGAACGTTTCTTAGATAGTCCAAAGTTGGAGTTCCACATTGAGCATGCAAACTTAGCCTCTTTTTGGGAGTTAGGTTTCAGTTGTAGAGGAGCTTGTAGTGAATAAAAACCAGGATTCAGGTTGTTTTGGGAGAGTTCTTTTTTAATTTTCTTTGCTCTCAGCAAGAAAAGAAGCAATGTAACTCAGTCATTTTAGAAGTATTTAGTTGTAGAACAGTTATTTTTTAGGCATTTTTCAAGTATTTTTCAGATTTGTAACAGAGAAAGCTCCTATTTTTTTAATAAACCAATATTTTGGCCTTCTCAGATTTTGTCTCATCTGTAAGCATTATTATACAAAAACAAACAAAACTCATATAGGTCATAGGTTGTGTGAATGTTTTTAGCATTTTGTAGTTGTGAAAACCCCTGGTTTTCCTTCAATAAACATGAAATATGACCTTCATATGAAACACTGCTGTGTGAGCTTGTTAAAACTTTGAGTTGTGCATAAGAGAAAAGTTTTTGTTTGGAAGAACTGTGAGTTAAAACAACTGGTATAAGTCTTAAAAGTTTTGGTGCATAACCTCCTAGGATTAATATATATTTTAATCATAGTATCTTCTATCCCTTTTCTTGTAAAAGTTGTAGTTTTAGGTGATCCATCAAGGGAACCAACCCTCTCTCGAGGTTCATCTTCACCATAAGTTACCCACAACTTGAGGATGATGCCATGTTCCACAAGATAGCTAAAATTTGCATTTAGCAAGGGTGCAATCTTAGTGATAATGGTTTTTGGCATGCCTGGTGGGACAGATTAAACTATTATAGTTCATAATTTCTCTATTTGTTGTTGATATTTGGTGTGTATATCAACAATATCAGCCTTTGGAGGTAATATTTCACATACATGGTGACTGTACACTCTATTTTGAAGTAGATCTAGTGCAAACAACACATGAATGAATGCAAATGAGAGGAAGTGCAACTCCTTTTGAGTATTTGCAACTGTCACCACCTCGAAGGAGAGGAAGGACAACAAGGAGAAGTCCTAGCCCAACTGTAAGGACACATTCTACACCTCCAAATCATAGACCTACAAATTTTGTTTTCTATAAAAGGAGAAATCAGGTATCAAGTCCTCAAGCATCAACAAATCCTATGGAAAGGTAGTTTGCTTTTGCACCATTTAATGGGGGCACCCCATTAAATCTTTCTCAACATGATGATATACTTGTTGTAGCCCTTAGAAGCTTTCCTTTCTTCACAGGAGAAGACCAACCTACACTTATTAAGCACATCAGAGATGTGGACACACTATGTGCAATCCACAATATTAGCGCTAAAAATGTGGCAATAAGAAATTTGAAGATAAATCATATCATTTATCATTGGTAGAGTAGCTAACTACCATCAAAAGAGCTCCACAGGAGCATATGACATATTTCAATTTCTGTTTCCAGAAGACTTGGAATAGAATTCCACAAATGGTAAGACCTTCATCCCAACATACTTTTCTATACTTTCTTAAGGCCCTTAAAAGTGATATATCCATGATGATTCAGTCTATGGGTGGGGCTACACTCCCAAATGCCTATGACATTGCCATCAGGGTAGAAAACAACCTTATACAGGCTAGTAAAATAGCTCCAAGGCCCCCAATGTCCATTTTTCCTGAGGTACAATCCCCTGTACCCTTGAAAATACCTCCTATAGCTACTATACCTATTGTACTAGCATTAAACTATCAAGCATTTACCCAAGAAAAAGTTACCCCAGTTCAATCTCATGAATTCAATGAAATAAAAGGCCTATTGCAAACCTTTGGTAATGAATTGGTAAACATCAAGAAGTAGCATAGCCAAAATTTTAGACCTTACCAAGCTCCTTATCAAGCCCCAAATCAGCCTAATCAGCCTAATAGACCTCCCTACCAAGTTGATCTGCAAGATCAAAGAAGGAATTTCAATGCTAGGCTATATCAACCCTACAATCAGAATGGTGCCAACACTTCTAGAGAGCTTGTACTAGTACAAAATAACATGGCACAAGACTATGAATGGTATTTTCCATGAAACCAGCCTCACAATCAAGCCATGTGTTCCAATGGAATGCTAAATCAGCCTCTCATGGTACAAAATAACACTCTTGTACAACACGATGTAACACAAGAAACTCAAGAACAAGGTTCTCATCCTGAGCATGGTGATCATGATGTCACTCTCATGAATTGGCAAGGATAGGATTTTTGTGGGGTAAATCATCTACATGGAAAAAATTAGTCATCTTATTCAATAGAAGCTAATACAAGGGCCAAAAAGAGGGTTGTTGACATAGGACAACAAGCTGATAAAGGAAAAAATTAGGCTTCTATAAGCCACCATAGTGCTGTTGGTCCATCATCTTCTCAAAATGTTCAAATTCTTCCAAGAGTTCAAGCTGCGACCCAAAAGAATTAGCCTAGAAGCCAACTACAACCATTGTAAACACAAGGAGATGTTGTTGTTCCCAAAGGATAACAAATGGTTAGTACAATTCTATTTAGTATCTTGGAGCATATGAAAAAGGAAAATGCTAGTATGTCAATGTGGGACTCATATTTTCTTGGTCAAAGAGATCTATTACCAAAGGCTTTGTCTGACCTCACCTTGTCAAATGAAGTTTCTAAGGAGAAACCTAGAGTTGTATATGCTAATACTCCCCAAGCCAAAGGTGAACAACATACCAAAGATGTCAAACCACCTCCATTTTATGTGTCCCTGATTATTAGCCAACACCTTGTCCATAACTGTATGATTGACTCAGGGGCAAACAACTCTATCATGCTAAAACATATAGTAGATAATCTTGGGCTATCTTATGAATCTCTTGCCAAAGGAGTAGTACAGTTGGATGGGACAACCATAAACACGGTTGGGGTTATTAAAGATTTGAGCCTCACCTTGCATTCTTGTCCAAACTTCTCCATACCTCAAGACATCTATATCATAGATCTACCACCATATTTTGTCATATGCCTTTCTAGAGACTTCATTGCAAAATTAGGGGGTTACCTATCTTCTGATTGGTCACATATGTTTTTCTAAACAAAGTATGACACTAAGATGACTGTAAAATCAGAGCCTATAGCAAAAGACCATATAGATCCATATGTTCCTAGTTCCATTAATGTAAATCTTACCATTCATGATCAAGAGGAACAACTTGCTATCCAAGAGCCTAAAAATCCCATAGAAAACATATCTGACTTGTTTTTCCAACGATGAGTGGGCAACTGAGAATTATGAGGCTGATCCTTTCAAACACATGGAGGAGGCATGATTGGGTATTTATATGATTCATGAACAAGGCATTATTGTTCCTAACCTTGTAAAGGGTGAAGAACAACAATATGAACATCAGTCTAATGAGCTGTGGCAACTGTATTTTGATGGGTCAAGGAGTAAAAATGGTGCTGGAGGAGGGGCAATGCTTGTATCCACTAATGGTGAGAAGTATTATTCTTCTTTCAGATTTGCTTGTAGTTGCACTAACAATACAACAGAGTATGAGGCACTTATTCATGACCTAGAATGGGCAAGAAAGAGGAGAATCAAATGTTTATAGGTATTTGGAGATAGTGAACTCATTGTAAATCAGGTGAGAGTTCTAAATGTCATAAAAAATGATTTGCTCGAGTCTTATAGACATATAGTTTGGGATGTTATTGAAGAATTTGATGCTTTAAAATTGTCATCCATATGACATTCCAAGTGATATTTGTAATAGTAAGGTACAACAATATGTAAAAGTGGTGGAAAGACCTTCAATACCTGATAATCAAACACATTGGCAAGTGTTTGACAGTGATAACAAATCATCAATTTTTTGATTGAAGAAGCTAAGATTTTAGATATTAATCAAGGGAAATTACAACAACAATATGGTGCAAAAATTATATAGCTGAAAACTAATAGGTTTCCCAAAGGTTTGTTCTCATTGGAATCAATTTTGAGTTTTGATGATCAAGCAAAAAGGGGAAAGATCAACATGCAAGTCAAACAAGATCATTATGAGCAGGTAAGCATTTTCAAAGACAAGCTTGAAATTGGGTAAGATATGTACATCAGAAAAAATGATTGCTTTTGTTAAGTTATGTCAAGAGTATGATGATATTTGTGCTTGGAAGTTTAGTGATTTGAAAGGGTTTGACCTTAATCTTGCCCAACATAAAATTGAGCTTGAACCCAATGCCAAACCTGTAAGGAAAAAATAAAGACCACTAAACCCAAAATTAAAACCACTTATGAAAATGGAGTTAAGCAAGTTAATAGAGGGCACCATTATTTTTCCTATCAAACACACCTCCTGGGTCTCCAACCTAGTTCCTATTAGGAAGAAGAATGGAGAAATAAGATTATGTGTTGATTTTAGAGACCTGAATAGAGCATCACTCAAAGATAATTATCTGCTGCCTTCTATGGAGCAAATCCTATAGGTTATATCAAGTTCTGAGAGGTTTTCATTGTTAGATGGTTATTCTAGTTATAACCAAGTTTTGGTAATGGAGGAAGACCAATACAAGACAACTTCTACTACCAAATGGGGTACAATGGCATACATAAGGATGCCCTTTAGATTGTCCAATGCTGGGGCAACTTTCCAAAGGAGCTTTTCAAGGTTAATAAACAATATTGTACTAATTTATCTTTAATGATATCACTATTTTTTGCAAGGATGCTAACGAACATTTCATTCATCTCAAGAAAGTATTTGATAGATGTAGAGAGTATGGTGTTTCACTTAACCTAGAGAACTGTATTTTTGCTATTCATGAAGGTAAACTTCTTGGTCATGTGGTATCAAAAGATGGGATTTCCATTAATTCCAAGAGAGTAAGTGCTATACTAGCTTTGCCTTTGCTAAGTCACAAGAAGGGCTTACAAAGTTTCCTTGGTAGAATAAATTTTGTAAGAAGGTTTATACCTGATATAACTCATCTATTGAAGCCACTAACAACTATGTTGAAGAAAAATGCTTGTTTTAGCTGGATAAAAGAAGGGAAGTAGAGTTTTGAGAGTATCAAGGAGGCTCAAATAGCGGCACCAACACTTATAGATCCTAATTTCTCCAAGGATTTCATCTTGTACACTTTTGGAAGCATAGATACAATCTCAGCCATGCTAGTACAACAACATGAACAAGGTTTCGAGCAACCCATTGAATTATTTAGCCAAGATTTGGAAGGCTATGATCAAAAGTATTCTTTTGTTGAGAAACATGTACTAGTTGTGATTAGAAGCCTTAAGACATTTAGACATTTGGTTTCCAATAATAAGATACGTTTAATGGTTGCTCACCGAAGTGTCAAATATTTTCTACTAAACAAGGATTTGAATGACAAGAGAGCTGCTTGGATAACCAAAGTCATGGTATATGACGTGGAAATAAAGGTCACTAAGATGGTAAGAGGCAAAGGTTTGTGTGAACATTTGACTGGTAAGTTAGAAAGCAATGAGGAAGTTCAAAAAGAAGCTATTCTTGTGCTTAATAATGAATATCAAACTATTGCCCCAACCCCTCCTTCAAGCTAGATACAAGAAATGATGCATTATCTTCAAGCAGGTCAGTACCCTAGGGGTTTAAACAATGCAAAAAGAAGACATTTAAGATTGCAAGCACTTCCTTATGTCATTATAGATAAAATTTTGTTTAGAAGAGATTTCAATGGTGTGTTGTTGAGGTGTATTGAATTTGATCAAACTAACAAAGTCCTTGAAGAGTTCCATGATGGGACAGCTAGTGGTCATTTTGCACCAAGAACAACTACGGTTAAGGTAATGAAGGTTGGTTACTTTTGGCCTGATTTATACAAGGAAGCACATACATGGGTGAGAAAGTGCAAAAAGTGTGCTATGTTTTAGGAAAATAGAGGTTAGTAGCCCTACCATTGCATTTGATTCAAGTAGAACAACCCTTCATGAAGTGGGGTCTTCATTTTATTGGGCTCATTAATCCCCCTTCCAGTTCAGGGCACAAATGGATACTAACTACCACAGACTACTTTACTAAATGGACAGAGGGAGTGGTGTTGAAAGAAGCAAATGTAAACCCAATCCAAAAATTCTATGAAGACTTGGTTGCAAGGTTTGGTACTCTTGAATCTATTATTTTAGATAATGCATTGGATTTTGTAGGTACAAAAATAACTGATTGGGCTGTTAAAAATGATATATTTTGGAGTGATTCATCCAACTATTACCTCCAAGGTAATGGACAACTTGAGTATACCAATAAGAATCTGATTAGGATCATCAAAAGAACAATAGAGGATAATTAGAGAACCTGGCATAGCAAATTGAAATTATCCATATGGGCTGATAGGATAACTCCTAAGAGGTCTACAGGTAATTCATCTTATGTGCTTGTGTATGGAAAAGAGGCAAGGGTGCCTATTTCAGTTGAACTGCCAACACTTAGCCTCATCAAGGAGTTGGAAATGATGGAAGAAGAGCTAATGGAAACCAAACTTGCTGAGCTTATGGAACTGGAAGAAACAAGAAAGAAAGCAATGCAAAGTTTGGAACTACATCAAGCACAAATGAAGAAAATTATTGGCAAGAAGGAAGTCCCTAGAGTTTTCAATGAAGGGGATGTAGTTCCCAAATGGGATGAGTTGAAGAGTAGGACCAGAAAACATACTAAGTTTGATGCTCTGTGGAGTGGTCCCTTTGTGATCACATGCTGCAAAATGCGTAATGATTTTCAACTGTCTAAGCTTGATGGAGAAGAACTACCAATCCCAGTTAATGGGATTCATTTCAAGCATTGCTATTGAGTTGATGATCTACAGGTTGTAACATAGTAGGGTAATTTTGTTGAGTCTAATAAGTGATATAGCACATTTGTTTTCAATCTTTTGTTTCCCTCCAAGTGTTGATGCACAATTTGTTGTCCTGTTGGACGACTGTTGGTGTTTAGTTTTCAGTTGCTTTGTCTTGTGGTTGCTGTCCTATGTTTCTAGCCTGTGTGTTGCAAGTTTTCTGAGTTATTTTAGATCAATTTGACTCTATGCCCAATGGATTGTTATTTCCTTCTAAGTGTTGCGGGTGCCAGAGGTTGGAGTGATGGATTTTCCTCTTCTTCCGGGGAGGCAAAAGGGTGAAGGTCTGAGGGCTGAAGTTCATCGATCATATGTTTCTTGTGTTGCTGGAGTCAAAGTTTGGGGGGGAGGTCTTCCTTCTTTTTCAAAGCAAGTGGAACATTGAGGCCCCGACAACCAAGGTTTGACAAAGCTCCAATGTTTCTAAGTCTTTTTGGTGGTGGCAAGCGAAGAGTATATTTTCTTCCTTCCTTTTTGAAGACGGTAGGCGAGAAGCCCAATCTCTGAAAGTTTGTCGAAGCTTCATAAATTTCCTATGTGAAGCGGATCTCAGAGATCGGGGGTTGTAGTATTTTCTTTCCTTTTGGCAGATGGTAGGCATGAAGCCCGATCTTTGAAAGTCTACCAAAGCTTCATAAAGTTCTAAATGTTGCGAGGTCGATGATCGGGAGATTTTTCTTCATTTTTCTTCTAAGAAGGCAACAAGAAGGTCCGAAGTTTGATCTCTGACAAGTTTCAGATTACGGGATTGGGGGTCAAGTGATTCTCTTTTCAAGATACAGGAGCATATAAGATTTTGACTCTACATAGGCAGCTTCTTTTGAGTTGCTCTTTATTCCCGCTCAGGGCATATAAGATTTTGACTGTACATAGGCAACTTCTTTTGAGTTGCTCTTTTCAAAATGATGGTCCCTTCTCTCTTTCTCGAAGTGGTGGTCCCTTCTCTTTTTTTCAAAATGGTGGTCCTTTCTCTTGGACAAGATTTGCTCAACAGATCGTATGATTATCCTCCCTCTTTGGTGGACAAGATTTATTCAGACATCGTATGATTAGATTTGAAATCTTTTGACTTGATCAATTGATTTGTACTGATGATAAGACACATAAAATCTTTTGACTTGTTAGGTGGGCGCACAGCATGGATTGATGAACAATGTTCTACGAAGGGAGACAAGATAAGTAGTTTGATGAAGGATGTGTTCAACTTGTTGTAGCATAAAATATTTTTTCATTAGGGAAAATTAGGTTTGCGAGTCTTCTCAATGCATTGCTAGAGTTTGCAGTCATGCAAACTATATCATGGACACTTGTGCCAACACAAAGGATCAGTTATGGGAATCCAAGTTCATTGGAGAGGATATTAATTTCAACATGCACAGGAGTTAGAACACCATGCAATTAGTTGGAGCAGTCTTCAAGGAGCGTGCAAAGGAATTTCAGTCAAAAGTCAAAGCCACCTCATTAGTTCTGCATGTTGTGAATGTTTCTTAGATAATCCAAAGTTGGAGTTTCACATCTAAGCACCCAGTTCAAGCATGCAAACTTAGCCTCTTTTTGGGAGTTAGGTTTCAATCGCAGAGGAGCTTGCAGTGAATAAAAACTAGGATTCAGATTGTTTTTAGAGAGTTCTTTTCTAAGTTTGTTTTCTCTTAACAAGAAAAGAAACATTGTAACTTAATTGTTTTACAAGTATTCAGTTGTAGAACAGTTATTTTTTGGGTATTTTTCAAGTATTTTTAGATTTGTAATAGAGAAAGCTCCTATTTTTTTTAATAAAGCAATATTTTGGCCTTCTCAGATTTCGTGTGTTGAGTGTTATTGCAAATGATTTGATCTGATTTTTGTGATTATTCTATATAAATCCTTGAATTATGTCTCATTTGCAAGCATTATTATATAGAAACAAACAAAACTCATACAAGTCATAGGTTGTGTGGATGTTTTCAACATTTTGTAGCTGTGAAAACACCTGGTTTTCCTTCGATAAATGTGAAATCCGACCTTCATATGAAGCATTGTTGTGTGAGCTTGTTAAAACTTTGAGTTGTGTATAACAATAAAGTTTTTGTTTAGAAGAATTATGAGTTTAAATAGCTGGCATAGGTCTTATAAGTTTTGGTGCATCACCTCCTAAGATTAATATATTTTTCAGTCATGGTATTTTCTATCCCTTTCTTGTCAAAGCAATAGTTTTAGGTGATCATTAAGGGAACCAACCCTCTCTGGAGGTTCATCTTCGCCATAAGTTACCCACAACTTGAGGATGATCCCATGTTCCACAAGATAGCTAAATTTTGCATTTAGCAAGGATACAACCTTAGTGACTATAAGCACAAAAATCACGCACAGCCTCCACGAGGACCCCTATGATGATTCAAATCCTTGTAATGTACATGTAAGCGTGAAATAATGTCCTTTAAGCAGTGATCCTCTTGATGACGTGTCCTCTTTTCTTGTCTTATGTTGTTTCCTCTTTGTCGATTTCTCTCTCCCCGTTTGTGATGCTTTTTGACACTTGTTGCGACACTTGTCGACTTGTGTTTTCTGAGTTTTCAACCTTACTCCTAAGCCTTATGAGTGTCTCGTAGGTGAGTTCTCACCTTTCCCCTTTGTTCTTCATCTTGTGCACCTCCTAGAAGCCTTCTAGAGGTCTCCCTATCCATCTCCCACTTTTGGTTTTTAGTTCCGCTTAACCAATCCAAATCTCCCCCTATTATTTCCAGATCTCCCCCAGGAGATCCTACAAATGCAAGTGGAGATTTGGATTCTTCCACATGACTAACCTATTTCTTGATGCAGAACCCCTCCTTTTCTTCTCTTCTTGCATCTCCCAGCCTGTTTTCCTGCATCTGACCCTGTCCAGCCTGGATCTCCCTCGGTGACCCATGGTCGCCCAGGGGCGACCCTACTGGCAAAAGGGGTGACCCTGTCATTTTTGCAGCTGTGGAAAAACTTGAGTTTCTCGCTCGTTTTAGCTCTATTTTTGCCCATTTTTCTTCCAGTTCGCATGATTTTTGATGCCTAATATGGAGTTGACTATTTCATGCACCCACACATTCATAATTAGCTCCATTTGATCTAAAATTAACAACTCAATCAATCTCATGCATTTTGCTAACTCCATTTCTTCTTCAGTGATAAGCTATCATTGCTTCATCACTCTCTAATCAATTGAGTTCACTGGGTAATCAATCCAGTTCACTCCCCAGTCAATCCTTGTTAACTCATCAATCAATTGAGTTAACTTCTCAATCAATTCCACCTATCATCCCTTTTTCTAACCTATAAATACCCCTCACCTCTTCATTATTTTCCAAGTGGAGCAAGTTGGAGAATACTCTTCTCATCTTCACAAGCTTTTCAAGCTTCTTCATAGGCCTTTGAGCCTCTTTGTTCATTTCTTTCTTTAGTTTTTCCAAAGCTTCAAATCTTTCATTATTGCATAGCATCAAAGCTCTTCCATGGAGGCAACTTCATTGTGCACACAACTCTTGCCAGTTTTTGCTCTCCAACTTAGCATTCAAATGCTCTCACAGGATGAAGGTGCCTTTTGCTTTATTTGTTCAACCAAGCAATGCTACGCTGCTTCATTTTATGCCATTGTGCTCAATCCAAGCTCTCATTGAGCTCATACAAATTTCATCAAAGCTTCTTTCTGCTTCTTTGGGTCATTTTGTTGTCAAGAGGATCACCCGCTGCCACAAAAGGATTTGAGGTTACCAATTACAAGGATTACTGAGGGTAGTGGAGTCAACAAATCTTTATTTCTTCCAGGTTCCTTCATTGTTTTTGTTTAATTCATAGTAATTAGAGAATCAAATTTGCTCTTGGGAATAGTAAAACATTGCTTTTTCCTTGATAGTTAGATCTTGCATGTTAGATTAATTGCTTTCATATTTCTAGATCTAGATTGTTGGAAGAAGCATTTTCCTTTTTCTTTAGATTAGATTGCATAAAATCATCGAAAACCCAAAAAATATAGGTTAACTTTGCATTGGAAAAGTCATATAAGATTGCATACATATTTCCTTTTCATAGATTAGAAGCACTTTTATTTCCAAAATACTCTAAAAATTACCAAAAAAAAATGTTTTGCATATCATTTAGCTTACATGCATATAGAAACCCTAGAATAGACAAAATTGTAAACCCTCGATTCCATCATGAGGTAACCACAGTTAAATGATCCAATAAAACCTTGATCACACCACAAGGTCAACACAAAGTCAAAACACAAGTCAAACCCTAGGTCAACTAAACCCTAGTCAAAACCCTAGATCTAGTTAAGGTTAGTAATCACACATTCACCTCTATCCTGATTCGCGAATGTGCTTAGGAGTGAGAGGAGAGTGGGTGAGGGCCATCTGTGATGAGATCGAGGAGATCAATCCACGACCACAACAAGAAACATTTGTTCTACGACAAGGAGACCCATTTGTCCTCTTGTTGTTAGAAGAAACTAGACAATTACAATTGCAACGAGAATTCCTTTGAGACATTGAAATAGCAGAAGCCATCAATGAAAACAATCGTTTACCCACACAAAGGTGGAATCTAAGGAATCCAAACAGAAGAAGAGAAACTAGTGACCCTTTGGGTCATAGAGTTATCTCAACTACAACAACAATCGAATGAAACATACAACTAAACACACAACAACAAAGGCCACAGAACTTGCCAACCCCTCTCTGCAAAGTCTAGCTCTCCAGTGAGCCAGACTCTCACCGTGTCTCACCTCCTCACGACTGGCTACTTCCATGTGAGCGATAGTGATGTGGTGGATCACCTCGTGGCAAGGAGGGAAGGGTCCATGTGCGTCCCAAAATCTGACCCTATAGCCCCAGGCAACTAGAGTCACAATTTTGAGTGTACATATTTTGGTGAACCCGACATGAAATTGCAAATCCTTCTAGGACGAGTGATTTTGCATTCCCATTTCAAACGTTTAAAAAACACTTAATTTTTTTTTAAAACATTCTTTCACCGCTTTTCATAGCTGCTTCGACTTCCATCATTTGTGCCATCATCCATTCCATTTATTCTGTGGTGTCTATGGCACCCCCGAATATGATGGAACTTGACTTAAACCAAGGGAACATTCCCTCAATAGAGCCATAAAGTCCTTCCTTTGATAGGTATGTGCCACCGCATCTTGATGTGCCAATAGTCAATTGTTACAACTAAGAAGATTCTAATTATGAACAAGATCAAAGAGAACCCAGGCATTCTTTGTCTTTCAATAACCCAACTTGGGAAAATAACCCGGCCATACCCAATGCACCACATAAAGCTACAAGGATAAGGTTATAAATACACTGAACTGAACAACCTTCCACAAGCACATCGAATACTCACCTTGATGAAGAGGTTAAAATGTTGGAAAAACGTCTACAAGAAACCAAAGACACTCAGGAAGCATTGAGAATTTCCTTACAAGAAGAACAAAAAGAAAATGCTGCGTGCAAGGAAGCACATCACTATGAAAAAATTTGAAGAGAACATCCTAGAAATGAGGAAACACCTAGAGCTACCACTCCTGCAGATTTAATCGCAACTCTAGTGCAAAGAATCAAATTCCTGGAAGCAGAGCAAGCTGCTCCAGAAAGAAGGCTTAAGTCTTATGAATAGAACCAGGGGGCATCTCAAAATCCCCCTACCTCAATTATTATTCACGACATGCTAGTAATGATACTTGTCTAAATGTGAACCCTCCTACTCAAAACAATTCAGCAGATGCGATAATGGGTTATCAAAACCCATCCACAGGGTTATTACTATGAACCCCATAGTCTCAAAGTGCCTTTTAGGAATGTACCTCAAATATTTGAAAGAACATTTGGACTAAAACATAAGAAGTGTGCAACTACCTCGACCATTGCTAGATCTCCCAAAGTTCAAAGGAGAAGGAGATCCAAATTTGCACATTAAAGCCTACACCATGGCCATAAGAGGAATCATCCCTTGGGATGGGGTTGTAGCAAAAACATTTCCAAAAACTCTTGAAGGCATCGCTTTGGATTGGTATTATCATCTCCCAGAATCTTCAATCCATTCATTCAGACAATTAATTGGAGAGTTTGTTATGGCATTTGAAATGAACAAACTCGTTAAAACAAGGATCAAAGAATTCCTCACAATGAAACAAGAACCAAACGAATTTGTAGCACACTTTGTCACCCGATGGAGGCAAGTCCTCTATTCGTCAACTAGTGCTCTGAACATGGATCACCAAGAACTGTGCAACCTCTTCTTGCATGCCCTTAACAAAGACATGAGAGAAGATGTTCAAAAATTGCCATACAAATCCTACGAAGAAGCATTGGAAAGTGCTCTGAGAATTGACCAAGCTGCCATTAATAGTGGTCGGAAAACTTACGACACTTATGGAAAACTTAAAGCATCCAAAGGAATAGAAAAGACTACAGCTAATGTACCTCAGGAGAAAGATATAAATATCATAAAAAATAATCCCAGTAACGACAAATGGTGACAAAAAAGAAATCAAGGATCAAACCAACCTTCATATGACCCTAATACTTATTGTTGGTTCCATGGAACAAAGGGTCATGAAACAAAGACTTGTTATGGGTACAATAAAGCTATCTCTAAACTCACGCCGGATCAACAAAAGAATTTCCTTAAACTTCTCCAATCCCATAGAAAGGAGAAGGAACCTCAAATCGAGAGAAAGGAAAGGCCAACCAAAACCATACCAATAACATAGAACTAGACCAAGAAGTGTTCATGATCCATGAAGAGGAACAAATAGATCAAATGGAAAATGTCTTCTCACAAGTGATAAACTTGTTGAGAGCTTCTCCTTTGCACCGCAAAACATTTCTAGAAGTATTAGAAGTTGGATGTTCCTCACGGGAGGAATCACCTCCTCTTACATTCGATATTGCCAAACTACCCCAATGTGAAGGAAGTAAGAAAAAAGATTCGCCCCTGTACATACATTCAATTCGAAGAGGTCACTATAAAAAGAGTGGTGGTGGATGAAGGATCGACAGTCAATCTTTTGCCAATGTCCTTTTTACAAAAGATGGGATACAATAAAATAGGGATCAAGAAAAAAACTGCCACATTAAGAATTTATGACAATCATGACATCCAAACAATTAGAAAAATTAGCCTAGCACTTAATCTGATGGGAAAAATTATCTCTACGGAGTTGTATGTTATCAACCGAGAAACCAATTACAACATGATCCTTGGGAGACTGTGGATTCATGCCATGAAAGCCATTGCCTCAACTTTATTTCAAGAAATACATTTCCATCATCAGGGAAAGGTCATTGTAGTCAAAGCAGACCCCGATCCTTTTAGCATCTATAGAAAGGAACATGAAGAAAAAGACAAGAAGTTGAAAATGCAAGAGAAATAGAAAGAGGAAACTCAAGATGTTCAAATGAATGTAAGCACTCACAACATATCCTATCAAAGAATGGATGATCTTAGGGAATTCCCCTTGGATCCACATACCACTAAGTCCCATGCACCATTCGTCTTAGCAGCCATTCCGTGTATCAACGAATGGGATATCAAAAATCTCTTGGTTAGAACAATTGAAATCATCGAAGAAGGAGATGAAAAAGAAGAAAAATGAACTTCCACTTACGAGTTTGGGGAAGCATCTCACTCATAGAACCATGAAAGCTTGTGGACTCTACATTTTGATGGAGCTAGTTGCAAGATGGGGGCAGGAATAGGGATAATCTTGACATCTCATGAAGGAAAAATCTTTCCCTTTGCCTTCATACTAGATTTCTTTTGCACCAACAACATCGTTGAGTAAGCCCTATCCCTAGGAATCATGCTAGCCATGAGAATGGGAGTCAAAAAAATCTCTGCCTTCAGAGATTCTCAGTTGATAATCAACCAGGTTGCAAAAAATTATGAGACAAAGTCTGAATGATTGCGACCTTGTAAAGAGATCATTAGGAAGTTAGTTTAGTTCTTCGATTTCTTCTCCATCAAAGCCATACCCAGAGGGGAAAATTAGGTGGCAGACTCAATGGCCACATCAGTTGCATTATTTTCACCACATGCACAATTGTAAAATTCTAAATTTATTGTCTCAGTGTGTGGAGAGCCATTATTAGATAGCAAAGAACTACCAGATATCCTGAATTATGCCATGGGTCAAGAAGAATGACCAACCCGAGACTATGCTGAGAATGATGAAGCCATCATGGAATATCTGCATGCGTATGATGGACTTCCAAGAGTTCACCATAAAAAAGGATACCTGCTCCTCCCTCATCTCGAGGACTATTTTGGAAATGAGAAAGAAATCCTTCAGATTGAGGTGAACTCAGATTTACCACCTACCCCTCAAAAAGTTTGAAGGACACCCATCCCTAATGGGAGATACAATCAACATCAACGTTGGCACACTCAAAAAACCTAGGATGTTAAAACTAGGAGGAGAAATAAATGACGAAGAGTTGGAGGAGTACACAAAGTTCCTCATTGAATATTCTGATATATTTGCATGGGTATAGTCAGACATGCTAGGGTTAGATCCAAAAGTTGTAGTGCACAATCTAGTGACAAAACCAGACGTGAAACCTGTGAAATATAAACCAAGGCCCATAAAACCACAAGTAGCTGAAATGGTGAATGAAGAACTAAAAAAGCTATTAAATATTGGTTTCATCAATTCAATCAATTACTCCAATTGGGTGTCAAACATTGTCCCAGTCCTGAAGAAGAATGGAAAAATTTGGATGCCTCAATTTTAGAGACATCAATCAAGCATGCCCAAAAAGATGACTTCCCTTTACCATCCATTGATCAAATTGTCGATTCAACAACAGGTTACAAGGTTCTCTCTAATGGATGGATTTTTAGGATATAACCAAATCAAGATTGCAGAAGTTGACCAAAACAAAACGACATTCACTACCCCCTGGGGAACTTTCTGTTATATAGTCATGCCCTTTGGGTTGAAGAATGCAGGAGCAACCTACCAAAGGGCAATGACACACATCTTCCATAATTATTGTGAGGGTAAAATGTCGAATCAATCAAATGAATTAAATAAGACCCAAACATCAACAGAATAGAGAAACAAAGAAGATTCAAATGAACAAAGCAATGAACAAACACAGCAAACCTCTTCCGTTTTGAAACTTCTGTTGTTCGCCTATCACGAATCGTCCTTTCGCAGATGAGATGAGCCCTCAGAGAGTGCAATCTTTTAAAGCTGTTTGAGGAAGTCGATGGTGAACGGCTATGGTGTGATGTGCAATGAAGGTGAGCTCCAATGCAACAATGGTGATCTCAAGCTTGTAGATGACAAATGGATGCCAAAGGCGCGCTGGTGATATTTCTGCAGAGTAACGATGTCAAAAGCCTGTATGAATAGAATGGAGGGATGAAGCTTCATTTATAGACTCAGAGGAATAGGAATCAACGGTTGAGAGGAGATATGAAGATCAACGGCTGAGGATGGTTGAGGAATGTGCAACCAGTGGAAACGTGCCAAGTGTCCCAGCTCCATCATGAAAGGGGGGATGTGACAAAATTGATTGGAGAGTTAACTCCATTGACTGAACAGTTAACAGACTTGATTGATCAGTTAGAAGAGTGGATGGTGGAACTGACAGGATTGATTGAGGATTTGACTCAACTGACAGGTTAGTTAACAGATTTGATTGATTGGTTAACTGACCTCTGATTGGAGAAGAAATAGGCCATGTGGGTGAGGGAAAATAAGGCAATTAAATATTAAATATATTTAATTACATGTGCAACCTGATGAGGTGGACAGGGTGAGGTGGAATTTTGAATTTAGAACTTTAGGATAGAGGAATTAGGCTTAATTAAATAATTTATAATTATTTAATTGTGAAGGACAAATAGAAGAATTTTAATTAAATAAATAGAATTTATTTAATTATGGGATAGTGAATTGATTAAATAAATTTAGAATATTTATTTAATTGGTAGAAGAATGGAATAAATATTTAGAATATTTATTTAGGATGATTTGTGTCATTTTTAGGCGTATACATTTTGCCCCTCTTTGACACAATGCAGTTTACAGCGTTGCTTCAAAGAAGTCGATAGTCTGATAGTGATACATGCCCCAGTTTGCCCCTGGTACAAGTTTAACGACAGGATGCCCCCTCGGGAGATTGGACGAGAAGAAGGCAAAAGGTGTGAGACGGACAATCTCACGATGAAGAAGGTTAAATTTGAAGAAAATGGGTGAAGAAAGAGTCAAATGATACGCGATGCAAGATGGAATGATGACACACACAAGCAAGCAAGCAAGTATGCACAAATGACACAAGAACAAACAAGGTATTGCCCCTGTCAAGCGGTAAACCAATGATATACTGATAATGATATACGACAGTGTTGTCATGGCGGGGAACAATATATCCCTAGACCAACACGGTAGGCGTGTTGTCATGGCGGGGAATGATAGATCCCTAGAGCAACATGAAGGATAGTGTCTGGTTTCAGGAAATGAAGCATGTCGTGTAAGACGCGTGTATTGGTCTGATTTTGACAATGCAACATCCTGTATAAGACAATTGATTGATTAACTGATCGAGTTGGTGTACGACCAGACAAGGATCAAGACCACTGATTGTGATTGGATCATTTGTGCAAGATTGACTTGACATGATTGATATGGATTAAGGATGGACCTGCATTTGGATCATTGCGCAGACTGACTGGACAAGGATGAAAGATCTGATGATAGATAGAAATCTGATTGATAGAAGAAAGACTCAATAGAAGGACTCACAAGCTTTTATTTGTATTGATACTCTGCATTGTTGGATCTTTATTGCATGGGGTATGGTATGGATGTATAAATGGATATAGGATGGATGCTTTGCTTTTAGATTGCTTTATTTCATCATTGGGCATTTTATTTTTGGTACATTTTCTGAAATGTTGTAAGTGAATACAAGCATCTAGGTATAATTGAACCGAGATGACCTGAGTATCGCTTACATGGATTGTGATTTAGCAAGTTAATACAAGCATCTAGTCAAAATTGAATCTAGATGACCTGAGTACTTCTTGCGTTTCAACAAACAAGGATTGCCCCCGTTCATGTTATACCTTTGATGTCCTCGATGATCTTTTGCTGATCATGTCCTTAGACAAGGCTTCACATTACTAAAGTTTAATCCACAAACAACAAACAAAGAAAATAATCATGCTCCCATCATAGCATCTCTAGCTTTTGGCATCCTTGAGTAGCATAGAAAGGCATGATAGCATAAATCAAGACTCAATGTTTTTAACTATGTTTCCAATTCATAAAACATTTTTGCATTTAGATGTGTTTGTTTCTTGCCATAATTTTGAGTAAAAATCATTTAGAAGGCCTTAGGAGTTTGTTCTTTGCTTTGGATAGGTTAAAGCTTTGCATCAGGATTTCTGCTTGAAAGCAGGCTTTTGCTTGCACTTGCTTGTCTGGTGAGAAGATTCCACAATCTTTATTGGTGAGACGGACCCTAAGGGACTGACCTAGTGCCTCGGGGGCTCATTGCTAAATGGCCTTGCCTACGTGACAACGCAGAGGCAACGTAGTTCGGGGTAAACCCTAATGTACCATGGATGGACTAGAAGAAAGACGACAAGAATGAAGATAAGAAAGGGGATGAATGGGACCATGGAAGAAATGGAAGCCTCGGGGGTGCATTAGAATAATGGCCTTGCCTACGTGACGGCGCAGAGGCAACGTAGTTCACGGACTTGGACCATGGACCTAGGATATGGATCAGATGAGACGTTATGGAATAGATATGGATCAAACAAGACATGAAATGGAACATACATGGAGCAGATATGGATCAGATATGGATTAGGCAAGACACGATATGGAACAGATGATACCGATGACAAGGAAACACCACGGATAGGTAGATGTACGGGTGATAAAGAATGGAATGGGTAGGTATGAGGATGGGCAATAGTGGATAGAAGGAAACAAGGATGTGATCTCCAAGGACTATGTCGCATAAGTATAACATGCCCCATTGTAGGTAGAGTACATAGGATTTTTCATGACAATGCCTAAGACGAAGGAGGAGGATGAGAGGATAATGAAGGATTTGTGTGGTTTTGGAGGGATAAGGTATGCCAAGAGATATCTAAAACATTTGTCAACATTGTGCCCCCAATCTTTATCAAGATCAAGAAAAATAGAGAAATGGAGGATTAGGATGGATGGATGGGACAGTATAGGTATGTAATGGATAGAGGATAGGATAGGAAATGGTATGAAAAGAAATTGGTAGGAGAAAAGTGACATGTCGATGAGACAAAGTGCCCTCAAGTGTAGGTGACATAGAAGATCAACTTACACATGACGCCTGTTTGCCAGGTTTTCATCATGGTACTTATCCAAGGCGCCTGTTTGCCAGATTTTCACCATTGGATGAAGGGATTTTTCTTTACTTTTTTTCATTCTTTTTTTTTTTTGGAATAGGAGAAGGTGAATATGGAAGAGAGGGACCTAAGTGCCTGGTTCCATGAAACGTGATAGTCCCGCTAGAAAGATGTCATCGCATGGACCATGTCAAGTGTGCTCATAGATGTTGGTAGGGGAATGCATGAAAGTGAGACAAAGTAGGTAGATAGTGGATTATGGAAGGTGCGATAGTGGATGATGATGCAAAATACAGAAGGACTTATGCAAGGATGGAAGGAAGGTTTATGCAAAAGCATGGACCATAGGATGAGGGAGATATGTAGGATAGTAGTGGAGGGGAGGGGAGATGGAGTGATATGGAAGTGTTGTGGAATGGAAGGGAACCATGACCAACGGTTGCACATACTGTGATAAACATTGAAGCTGATGATGGGAAGGTGGTGTAGGAAGCAATGGAGAGTTTTTCTTGGTGGATGAATGATATAGGCCTTTAGGGACCCACATAGACTTTGCATTGTTTTGATTTTTGTTTGTCATGTGGGATGGAAGGATTTGATACTTTTGGATGGAATTGGAGAAAGTGAATGGTTGGAATTCTTGAGAGGTGGATGCCTCATGTAACTTGAGGGCTTTTTGCTTAGGCACCCAAACCATTTTGTTTTTAGATGGTACCTGTGAAGGTATGGGTTTGGGTGTATGCAGCATTTGTGTAGCTTCTGAGAGAAGTATTTGTTGCTTGGGGACCCACACTTTTTTCAATTTGGCACTGAGGTGAGTGGGTGTATGCAGCTTTTGATATGGATAATTCTTTGATTCTTGGCTTTTATATCCTAGGTCATGAGGACTCTTAGGATTTGTGACTTTATAGGTAGAGGCATCCACATATTTGTCATTGAATCCTCGTGGGATGGTGGAAGTGAGGTTGGTGAAAGTTCCTTGTTTAGACAATATGTGCATTTGTCGGCCATGATTGGGATATTTAGAGGAGTCATAGATGGATGGATAAGGTGTTGGAAGAAGTGGTGGTAAAATGTATGGAGGGATATTAGGAGTTGGAAGTAGCGGAGGTAGATTGGATGGTGGAAGGTGTATGGTCACATGCTTTTGACAATTGTAGGATGATGGAGGTGGGATGGCGACATACGTTTTGGGGATATGATAGGGTTTGCGATGGAAAGTGGGAGATTTTGAAGGAGTGGAGGACGTACCAACATCTTGAGATTGTTCACCTTGGGGTATGTATCCAAGGCCGTATGAAGGTGGAGGAACATTGACATGGATAGGTTCCAAAATACCTTGTTCATGAAGGCCTAAGCCTTTACCTTGATAGTTCATATTCTGGAGTATGCGGTGGACCATGGGATTATGTATAGGTGCATTAGCAGTGAGTTCCTTATTGGATGAGGAAGATGAGATAGCGGATAATGGTTGTTGGTGTTCTAAGGAAGAACATTCATGCATGAAGGTAGTAAGCCCAAGGATATAAGACGACGGATTTGTAGCTTGGTCAATAATGGATGGTGAAGGATCGTTAGAATCTTGATCATCATTATGCTCTTTAGGATCTAAGTTATTGGGTTGATCATTCGTGTGCACTTGGGAGGCAAGTGTCTCATCAGAGGGAGTGAAAGTTGTTGGATCATGGATGGGATTAGATGGAAGAGGGATAGAAGAAATGGAGGCTTCTTGCTCACGAATGGGTATGGGATCAAGTTGTTCAAGGACATCTTCCTCATAGGGAATATCTTGATCATAGAGAAGGTATAGGTTATGCATGGGACGGAATTGGATTTCCTTCTCCTGTATAGGTGGTGGGAGATGGATAGGATCAAGTGGCTCATGGAGAGGTTCATTATTATGGATATCATCTTGATCATGGAAAAGATACATGTTATGGATAGGTTGCAAGAAAGGGATTTGATCTGGACTTAGACTAGGGATTAATGTTTCCTCATGCTTAGGATTAGACTCTTGACATACCTCTTGGGTTGCTGGAATGGAAGTGGATAGCTCTTGGATAGCTTCATGGTTGACCACATAGATGTTTGATGGACCATGACCTTGGTTCATGGTAGGAGGTTCTTCGATAAGCTTAAGGGGTTGCGAATGACATGAAAGATTTTTGGTAAGGTCAAGGATTGGAATTTGGGGACATGGTTGACTCTCTGCTAGTAGCCCTTGGATCACATCATTGGTAGGTGTATGGATAGGTGAATGAGGGGATTTAGCTTTCTCTCTAACTTTTCTCCAGTTGTATAAATTTGGAAAAACTCTTTCCCACCACTCATCTGATTCTTTTTGGGTCATCCATTTAGAGTTTGAGGAACTAGATGGTGGTGTTGGTGTAGAACTAGTATGCTTTGGGATATGGGTCTTAGAAGACGGTGAAGGAGGACTAGTAGATGGAGTGGTATACAATTTCCAATTGAAGGTGGTGCTTGCCTTGTCATGAGCATCATTAAGACAGGAAATAGATGTATGAGTTCGGGGAGAGGCGTAGCTAGTACTGGCACGTTCGGCTTTCAAGATTGCCATTTCTTGTTGTAAGACTTGGATTTGTTGAGAAATTGCTATATACTCTTGGGGCGAGGGACTTGAGTTTATTTGTAATTCCAGATATTGGACTTTTTGAGAAAATGCGTCTAATTGGTTTGTCATCTTGACAGAAACTGGCAGAAGGCCGAAAAAGCCTACTGTTTTGGATACGTAGCTTCAGAGGCACAATTTCAGAAGGTAAATGCACAAGTTGAGGTAAATGCACAATTCTAGCAGAGGATAAATGTGCAACTCTGGTTTCTTCAAATGATTTTACAAAGTTTTGGACATGTTTTTCAGTGCTTTTTGGTTTCTTGGTTGCAAGGCAGTCTTTTGATCTGATTTTTCTCAATTATGGCAAGAAGACACAGCAAACACAGATATTTTTATGGTTTTTTTTTTTTTTTTTGTTGACTCTATTTTGGATTAAACTGAACAAAAGCAAGCACAAAGATCCTAGGTTAGAAATGGATTACAAGGGATTTTGGCCACTAGAACAAGAGGTGTTTAATGAGGGCAACCGTTCGAGTGGTTACACATGCGGCGGCACTACTCTCCGTTATGGAGTCTCCCAGCCTCAAAGGGTTACGCCTTAGAGGGTTTTGGGGGAGGTTGGTTGTCGGTGTAACACAGCAGCACTCGTTGCAGGAGGTTTTCACCTCAAGCACAATTTATTTTAAGTGGCTTGGAAGGGCTTGGCTTTAGCCTGTTACCACTCAGGGTCGTTCCCACTTGGACAAGCGTGCATCCAAGGGCAGGCCCCTCCTAAAGGTTAAACAAATAGAATGACAAGTCTGGCACTCTAATCACCCAGAAAAGGGGAGAGCATAAGCCTATTGTCATTCGCAAGCACAGAATACACTGATTAATCCACCCTAGTTAAAAGATAAAAACTAAATGGGCTACTCTACTTAAACAGAACTTTGAAGTGATTTCAACAATATTGCAGTGGTTCAAGTTTAAATCCCAGAAAGCAGTTGTGAGTTCAATTTTAAATCCACGTTGCACGAGATTGTTAACTTTGAAATTCAGGTCTCACGACATAGCAATGGTTCATTTTAACTTCAGAAAGCAGTTGTGAGTTCAATTTTAAGTCCACGTTGCACGAGATTGTTAACTTTGAAATTCAGGTCTCACGATATAGCAATGGTTCATTTTAACTGCAAGGTCAGTGATGAGTTCAATTTTAAATCTTTAGATAGCAATAACTTGGAAGTTGTTTGCAATGCAAGCATGAAATAAACCAGTTATTTCCTCCCTAATTTAGACTAGATGAAGATTTGTAATGAACAACCATTTTACTCTTTCCCAGAAAATGAAATGTGAGCTAGTTAGATGCAACTACATGTAACTGAACCCGAGCCTATCCTGCAAAAACTGCTCCAGCAAACACCTACAAAAGGGTTAGCGTTAGCAAAATCCTCTAGAAAAGCACTAAAACCTGAGCCAGTTACAAATGCGCAGCTTCAGTGATCAGATGCGCAGAAGTGATCAACAGAAGCGCAGCATTAACGAATGCGCCGTAGTTTTGAATATATGCGCCGTTAAAATGGATAAATGCGCAGTTTTAATGTATGCGCAGCAACAATCTTCAGAAGCGCCGTAACAGTCAACAGATGCGCAGTTTTAACAGAAGCGCAGCAACAGTCTATAAAAGCGCAGTAACAGTCAACAAATGCGCAGTTTTAACAAAAGCGCCGTAACAGTCTGTAAAAGCGCAGCAAGAATACACAGATGCGCAGGATTTTCAAAAGCACCGTAACAGTCTTCAAAAGCACCGTAAAAATGAACAGATGCGCCGAACTAATCTGTGCGTGACTCTGCGGGACCTGTACAGAACCTGCCTTCAAAAAAGCTCAAAAATGGTGAAATAAAGGGGCAATAGCCCCACGGTGGGTGCCAAAAATGTGAGGGTAAAATGTCAAATCAATCAAATGAATTAAATAAGACCTAAACATCAACAGAATAGAGAAACAAAGAAGATTCAAATGAACAAAGCAATGAACAAACACAGCAAACCTCTTCCGTTTCGAAACTTCTGTTGTTCGCCTATCACGAATCGTCCTTTCGCAGATGAGATGAGCCCTCAGAGAGTGCAATCTTTTAAAGCTGTTTGAGGAAGTCGATGGTGAACGGCTATGGTGTGATGTGCAATGAAGGTGAGCTCCAATGCAACAATGGTGATCTCAAGCTTGTAGATGACAAATGGATGCCAAAGGCGCGCTGATGATATTTCTGCAGAGTAACGATGTCAAAAGCCTGGATGAATAGAATGGAGGGATGAAGCTTCATTTATAGACTCAGAGGAATAGGAATCAACGGTTGAGAGGAGATATGAAGATCAACGGCTGAGGATGGTTGAGGAATGTGCAACCAGTGGAAACGTGCCAAGTGTCCCAGCTCCATCATGAAAGGGGGGATGTGACAAAATTGATTGGAGAGTTAACTCCATTGACTGAACAGTTAACAGACTTGATTGATCAGTTAGAAGAGTGGATGGTGGAACTGACTGGATTGATTGAGGATTTGACTCAACTGATAGGTTAGTTAACAGATTTGATTGATTGGTTAACTGACCTCTGATTGGAGAAGAAATAGGCCATGTGGGTGAGGGAAAATAAGGCAATTAAATATTAAATATATTTAATTACATGTGCAACCTGATGAGGTGGACAGGGTGAGGTGGAATTTTGAATTTAGAACTTTAGGATAGAGGAATTAGGCTTAATTAAATAATTTATAATTATTTAATTGTGAAGGACAAATAGAAGAATTTTAATTAAATAAATAGAATTTATTTAATTATGGGATAGTGAATTGATTAAATAAATTTAGAATATTTATTTAATTGGTAGAAGAATGGAATAAATATTTAGAATATTTATTTAGGATGATTTGTGTCATTTTTAGGCGTATACAATTATATACACAAGATAGTTGAAACTTACGTTGATGACCTTCTGGCCAAATCAGAGCAAAGGGGGAAGCATGTGGAGGATCTTCATAAAATCTTGAATAGGCTCTGGGAATATAAAGTAAGGTTGAATCCTAAAAAATGTGTTTTTGGAGTCACGACAGGAAAGTTGTTGGGATTCATTGTCTCATGAAGAGGCATAGACATCAACCCAGCCAAGGTCAAAGCAGTTTTAAATGCAACCCCACCAACAAGTGAGAGAACAGTAAGAGCCTTCTTAAGATAGCTAGGCACAATCAGATGATTCATACCAGACATGACTTTCAAAA
The DNA here is from genome assembly GCA_027924645.1 of Cunninghamia lanceolata. Lineage (NCBI taxonomy): Eukaryota > Viridiplantae > Streptophyta > Pinopsida > Cupressales > Cupressaceae > Cunninghamia > Cunninghamia lanceolata. The sequence goes on from BSBN01000427.1 coordinate 10,053,929, forward strand.
TCCATCCAATCAATTAGTTATTGCAAAAACAACTTGGCATTACCTAAACCGTGGATTGTCAGAACACATTTGAACAAGTAAAGAAGTTCTTGCTAACCCCACTTACGTTAATGCCACCAAAACATGACAAACCCTTCATCTTATACTTCAGAGCCACTGCTATCTCCATAGCATGCATGTTAGCTCCAGAGGATGAGGGTGGAAGAGAAAGAGCCATCTATTTCATAAGTCAAACCTTGTTGGAATATGAGAAGAATTACACTCAAGCTGAAAAAGAGTGCTTGGCCATAGTCTTCGCAACCCGAAGGCTACAACACTACATGTTGAACCAAGAAACTAAAGTTATGATATGATCTGACCAATTGAGAACCTTTTTGAATCAACCCATGCTCTCAAGAAGAGTCGGCCGATTCATAACCTTGTTGAGAAAATTTGAGCTAACCTATGTCAACCAAAAGGTAGTCAAAGGACAGATAATAGCAGATTGGTTAGCAGATAATCCGGTTCCCCAAGAGGAACCTATGAATGAAGATTTCCCTAACAAAGAGATTTGTGTGGTAGATCTTGAGAAATATGCCACCTCGTATTGGTACAGAGACATTGTAAACTATCTTGCAAACAAGACTTACCCCGAAAACATGACCCCTTTGGGAAAAAGATGATTATGCATCCTCACCGCAAGATATGTTTTAATAGATGATGTGCTCTATTGAAGGGCCCTAGACAGAATGTTGCTTCGATGCGTTGACAAGGAAGAAGCACACACAATATTAAAAGAGTGTCATAGTGGAATATGTGGAGGATATTTTGGTGGTCATGCCACGACAAGAAAAATACACAAGATGGGATACTTTTGGCCCTGTTTACAAGTGGATGCGATCAAATTTTTAAAGAGGTGTCTGAAATGTCAGGTTTACGATCATGTTCACCATACACCAACAAGAAATTTGCAACCAATTGTCACTCCTTGGCCCTTTTCCACATGGGGATTGGATTTGGTAGGAAAAATATCTCCCCCATCAATAAATGGATACCTGTTCATCATAACTGTGACATAATATTTCACAAAATGGGTGGAGGCCATGCCTCTTACCACAGTGTCAGGTACCATAATTGCTAAATTTATATTGAACCAAATCATTTGCCAGTTCGGAATCCCTCAAGTGATAGTGATAGATAATGCCTCATCCTTCAAGAATCCACAAGTAAGAGAATTATGTGAGATATTTCACATCAATCACAACTCTCCTTCAGTCTATTACCCTCAAGGAAATAGACAAGCAAAGGCCACCACTAAGACTCTGAAGTCAATATTGGTGAAAATCGTAAAAGATTCTAAGAGAGATTGGCATTTACAACTATATCCAACTCTATGGGCTTACAGAACAAGTGTCAGGACTCCAATTGGAACCACCCCCTATGCCCTTAATTTTGGGTCAGAGGCGGTGCTACCATTGGAAGTAGAGTTTCCTAGTCTAAGAGTGTCATTACAAGGATTATTGGACAATGAAGAGTATAGGGCAGTCAGGCTGGTTGAACTAGAAATGATGGATGAAACACGTCTAAGAGCCGTTCAAAGACACGATTCTTATCTAGCAAGAGTGAAAAAGTAGTACAACAAGAAGGTCATCCCAAGACCCTTTCAAGTAGGAGACCTAGTGCTCAGGTAGACAATCTAATCAATAAAAGAGATGGTGAAGGACAAAAATTTAGACCTAATTGGATAGGTCCTTACATGGTTAAATAAAATGTTGAAAACAGTGCTTATCTCTTGTGCACAATGGAGGGAGAGGAATTTTGCAAAACATTCAATGCCTTTCACCTCAAGAAATATTATGTCTAAAAAACCAAAAAAATCATAAAACATAAAAACACAAAAAAATATAAAAAATCAAAAAAATGTCAAAAATAATTTGTTTCTTACATTTCTACATCATTCTTTTCATCTTGCATTACAATTAGTGACTTGCTTTATACTATTTTCCCTTTAGTAAGGAGTCTAATGTTGCCTAGATATACGTCATCCTTTCAGGACCTAGAGATTCCTCATTTCCACAATTGCCATTATCCCCCTTTTCATTCCTAATGGTTCTAATCAAAGCCTAGCTCTTAGATTTACACTGATCCCAGTCTTAATGAGTCAAGATGTTAAGTCAAAACAAAGTTAGTATTCAAACCTACAGTGTTCAAAGGAAGCTTGTAATTAGACCTTCCCAATTCTTCCCTAGTAGTAGAGAAGTCCAACTAGATTACAAAAAATTTAGGTGACACTCAGCCTCTTATCTCTCCTAGCCAAAAACATCAGGAAGATCAAAACTCTGAAGGAAGAAATCTAAAATTTGAGTGAATAAAAAAATGAGTGATCAAAGTAAGAGTATTGAAAAGTGAGATTTGAGAAATCAAAGTATTGTATGTCAAAGTTTCAAAAGAATTCATTTTCTTGAGAAGTCAAAATAAAAAAAAATGAGAAAATAAAGTGAGGAAAATTTGAAAAAAGCACAAAAAGCAAAAAGCAAAAGAAAGAGAGAGATACAAAAAAAGAGTGTAAGAGAGAAGACTGTTGAATGTCCGTACTCTTGGGTGGAGATCAATCTAAGCTCAAAGCCTCAAGGGTGACATTCTAATAGAGAAAGAGAGATACAAAGCACACAGATGCACTAGTTGAGAAAAACTAAAGAGTGTAGTAGTCTCTAGGATCATCTTCTACCTAGGGACCTTTGTTCTTTCCTATTTATCCTTTACCCCAGGTCTACTTTGCTTGCCATCTATGATCTAAGTCTAGCAGACACCTATAAAATTTTCTACTTATCTAAAGTTGAAAGCTTATCAATTTGTCTTATCTAGATAAGGATCAGTGTTTAGCCTTTAGCAAAGTCCAGAAATCAGAAGCCACTCCATATTCATTTCCACTCCCCACTTGAGTTTTTCTAAATCCTATCTCACAACCTTGAATAGGTCTCTTATATCAGGACAACTCACAATCTCCTGAATTGAAAATTGTATTTAAGGGCAGTCACATTGTTCCTTCCACATTGCATCCATGCCAAAAATTAGAAAAAGTGTCTCAAAGCAATAAAGTCAAATGTCATATCTCATGACATTTAGTAAGTGTAAAAGTTTCATTTCAGCATTTCTTGTGTCCTTGCATTATCATATTGTAAACTACATATCATATATATGTCATAAAAAACTACAAAAATGTGTCATTGTTATCATACTTGCATGGTTAAAAGAGTTGAAAAGGTCAAACATAATAAAAAAGTTCCCAAAACTTCCAAACATGCACAAGAGATGAGTACAAATTCGATACGAGAAAGCCATAACAAGTAAAACTTCCATAGATACATTCAAAGTTTACATATACAAGGGTATCAAAGAGCTAAGACAAAATGCTCTCAAGAAAAGTAGAGGCTCCCCATGCAAGGGGGCACAAATTCAAGAAGGCAAGTCAAGGGTGGTTCCCTCCAACAGAACCCTTAGGCCTTAGGCTCCTCTACCTAGGAGTACCACTAGTTGCTCCATGAGACCTTTGAGAATGAGGTGCTCTACTTTGAGTATGTGACTGTGAAGGCCCCGCCATGCTAGCATCACGTCATGCAAAGTTAAGACGAGCCATCACTCAAAGTGCAAAAGTGTCAGTATGTCATCCTGCAGCAGGGGGCACACTAGGATCATCTAAAAGATGATCACGAGTCATCCTAGTGAAGGGAGAAGCTAATCCAACATTGACCTCTCAAACAAAGTCCCTCCACTCTCTGACATTGTGTAAAATAGCAGATCGAAAGAGGACCAAGTTAGTTCCACATGAAAAGAGAAAGGACAAGGATACATAAAAATAAATAGGCAAAAAAAAAAACCTATGTGGATCACCAGGATGCCAATCAGAGTTAAACTGGTGCATCACCTCATCTGAATGAGGAGGTTGAGGAACAATAGGACCCTTGGGGATGTCAGGAACATCATCTGAATCATCAATGTCATCGAAATCCTCATCCTCAGGAAGGGCCTCATTTGATGAATCATTACTATCTGGAACATAGTCCTCGTCAGTGGACTATGAGTCAACAATCATAATCAGAGATTGGGAAGGAGTCCCTCTCCCTCCCCTCCATCCTCCTCTAGAGACCCTAGTAATGAAGATGCCTGGAGTCAAAGGAGTCCAAATGACATTTCTCTGTCCAATCTCACCCATCTCTTGAATGGTTCTGTAGCAAGTAGACACTGGGGGCAAGTCCTCAGGGACATCCTCGCCAAACTGCTATAAGACACGATCAACTCGATGAGCCTCAACCAGACCATTATAGTTTGTGATCTCAGAGACCTCGTGACATTACTCTCTAATCTCAACATCTCAGGCCCAAGTGCCCTCCATGTCATGATAAGGATCAAAAATCATGTCTTCATCAGTAAGAGTAGCAATAGTGGGTAAAGTAGCATCAAAGTGACCAACATACATCCATCTCACTGCTCTCGTTATCTATTTATCTGGAAGTGGAATGAGCTTCTGGTAAGGCCTCATGTGCTCAAATATCCATGTCATAATCAAAGAAGAGTGGCTGAAGGCTAGAGCCCCTTGCCGTGAAATCTAATAAAAGTCTCTGTAAACCATGGCCAAGATATCCGGTCCCCAGGCAAAAACTGTGCCCTCCTCGATATCACGAATGATGGGTGCCCAACACCATCTCAGACGAGCCGAGGCCTTGTCTCCTGACAGCCTCAAAATAATCAAACCAATCAGGAACCTCATCAAGAGTGGGATACAGAGTCATGGCACAGAGTAAGTTGAACTCCTGTCTGGTCCCCAGGGTGATTAACCCCCATGAATGCAGCCCAAGAAGCCTTGTCCTCATAGGACACACTAACTAGAAGTGATATAGGAACTGTCCTCTCACAGGAACCCCAAGTATGTGATACACATCATATAGAGTGATAATCCACTCTTAATAAATTTGTGGGAACTTGAATGTGTTTTTGTCTGCATCCCAGTAAGTCAAGATGTCACAACATATGCGAGATACAGGATGAATCACAGGTACATGGCAAACTCTAGCTAGGCCTGCCCTCTTCAGTATAGCACGATCCTCAGTACTCAATGAAGTAAACATCCCTGAGAGCCATCTTTGCTCTCGGTAGACATTCCATCAGATACACATGTCCTACAAAATCAGAAGAGAACTTTATATTAGATCTCGTAAACTCATAAAATCCCTAAAAATCGTAAATTGTAGAAAAACATTACACAAAAAAATCACATAAAACCTTCAAAACTACAACAAATAGGTAAATACACTGACCAAATCATGTTAGATTAGAGAAAAATAAGCGTTAAACAACATCAAATGCAGTCAAAAATCAATCCAACAGGGTCGCCCCTGGGCGACCCAACTATTTTTCAGGATCTCCCCCGAGCGACCCTACTGTTTTTAGGATCTCCCCCGAGCGACCCTTCCTAGCAAAAGGGGCGACCCTAGAGGCAAATCCCTCAACCAAAAACCACTCCAAAAACCTCATTTTTCAACCGATTTTAGAAAATGAAAGAGCAATCTTACTCTAAATGACGAGACAAACACAATGTAACAGAGGAAATCATAAAAAATGGACAATTTTAAGAAATTTTTCACAAAATTTGAGCTAGGGTTTAGAGAAGAGTTTTTCATTGATTGCATACCTGAGTCTCCATGGGTGAAGAAGAGGCGGCCATCTCTGCGATCTCCTCGACAATACCTTTCTAACGACTGCTTACATGAACGATTCTGTCACCATTTTGCTCCGATCTCACAATTTGGCTTGCTTTGTTTGCCCTTAGCTTAGTTTCATCTATGCATTTTAGATTAGTTCTTTTCTTTTATGCATCCATTTTGTGCATTGTTTTACGTGCTCTCATCCCTACAGGTCCAAATCGATAAAGGAAAACAACTAGTCGAGCTCGAACGATCCATGGTAAGTTCGTCATTTTAGTTTTCATTATTCATTTTGGTATATTTAAATGTTGAACTAATACTAGTTATTGCAGGTATGAATTGCGGGAAAATTGACAACAGGTAAGGCCTAGTTCAGGAACGGTACCTACCTTTCATGTAGATTACCATCCCCGAGGAGGCAAATATGTAAGCACAAAAATCATGCACAGCCTCCACGAGGACCCCTATGATGATTCAAATCCTTGTCACGTACATGTAAGCATGAAATAATGTCCTTTAAGCAGTGAGCCTCTTGATGACATGTCCTCTTTTCTTGTCTTGTGTTGTTTCCTCTTTGTCAATTTCTCTCTCTCCTCGTTTGCGATGCTTTTCAACACTTGTTGTGACACTTGTCGACTTGCATTTTCTGAGCTTTCAACCTTGCCCCTAAGCCTTGTGAGTGTCTCGTAGGTGAGTTTTCACCTTTCCCCTTTGTTCTTCATCTTGTGCACCTCCTAGAAGCCTTCTAGAGGTCTCCCTATCCATCTCCCACTTTCAATTTTTAGTTCCACTCAACCAATCCAAATCTCCCCCTATTATTTCTAGATCTCCCTAGGGAGATCCTGTAAACACAAGTGGAGATTTGGATTCTTCCACATGATTGACCTATTTCTTGATGCAGAACCCCTCCTTTTCTTCTCTTCTTGCATCTCCCAGCTTGTTTTCTTGCATCTAACCCTGTCTAGCCTGGATATCCCTGTTGATAACTGAGAGGGGGGGTGAATCAGTTATCCTAATTATTTCCCTTATTGAACTTTCCTTTTAATTGAAGCAGCATAAAATCAAACAGAAAACATTAACCATGAAATAAGAAACACATGACACAGTATTTTTGACGTGGAAACCCTGTTAAGGGAGAAAACCACGGGGTGATTAACCCAAGAATTATTCTCTGTTAGAAGAATAGGAAATTACAAAAATGGCACTTGCCAATTAGGGCTCACTGCCCGAGCACACTGCTCACAAGAGGCTCACTGCCTACAAGAAGACACACTGTCTTACAAAGTGATAAGAATCACAGTCTTGAACTGATTGGAAGCATCTGCATATGCTGGAGTTCAGTTCCGGTTAGGTTTAGTATACTGATCTGCTGCACTTCATCTTTCCTCTGTTCTTTAGTCTGCTATCCTTTCACATACCGGATCTTTCTTGCTACTTCTGCTCTACTCTGGACTTGTTCGCATATCCCTTCACACATTACACACTTTACAACTAAATCCATCCTCTATATATATCCGCACAAGTAATTTCATCACCTTTCTAGTCGGCATCCGGAACAGTCTAGTTTCTTACAAACTTAGTTCTGTCGGCTGAATCCTTGCTCACCAAGCAATGCGGATCAAGCATATACTTGTAGATATCATCAATTATGTCGGCCAAACATTATTCATGCCTCCGCAACCTTTATCATCATCTGTAACACATCCGGAAAGTAGTCTGATACTCTGTCAGTCAGTTCTTCCTCTGTTTTCACTGTCTCTCAGGAATCCGGTACTCAACTATTCATATCTTTTTCCTTGTCCAACTCTGGAGGCTAAATCCTTGGAGTATACCACTCAAGATAGTCCTCTTGACTTCCCCAGATCCGCACTGCACCAAGACACTTCCTCTGAGAGATCCGGACCAATCTGTCAGACCTTGCCACATGCTCTGTTCTTGTTCACCGGACCACAACAATCTTCAATCTGACTTCCGGTAGAGACATATCATGACTTGCGGATATGTGGGATGACCTTTGTTGCCATCAATGACAACAACCATGAATCCATATAGTGTCTCTTGCCAACAATCTCCCCCTTTGGCATTGATGGCAACACTTAGTGAAAAATGACTAAGTGTTTACACTATGCTCCCCCTTTGCTGATGCTCTGTCTTTATATACAATTTTCGGAACTCCCCCTGAGTTGGATTCCTCATTTTTCACTGCTCCTCACTCCCCCTTTGACATCAATGGCAAAGGGTAGGGTCCGCACACCAAAATTTTCAAAAATTTTCTATATATAGCCGCATATTTACATACTCACATATACTGCAGAATGTCTGCAAAGGATGTCTGCAGTTGAACCATTTCAGTAGCCCAACTTAGCTTCATTCTGTCCAAGATTGAAATGTGACCACTCAACAAAAATGCAAAAGCTTCTGCCCGCCTGAGATCTGTCGGATCTTTTGTATGGGCGGTGGTCTGGGCATCACTGATGGCCTCATGCATAGTTTCCAACTTAGGGACTATAATCCTTCTAAGTTCTCCCATCCGGTTGGTAATGTTCTTCCTCTCCTTCTCAAGATTCTTTATTTCATTCAAGACTGCAATAGTCTGACATTCTTGATTTATTATAGAGGAAGAGAGAGGATCAAAACTTTGAGATAAGCTTTGAAGCTTGTCCTGTTCCTCTTTTATTTTCTTGTCAATTGCTGCTGTTGCCTTTGACCAAGATATGCAAAATTTGTAGATGTCACCGCCATCCTTAAGAGCATTTTCTAAGCTCTTTATTCCAATGCTTACAATCTTCCTATCCTTAGAGATTAATTCTAATATTTCAGAAAATCTCTTATCCAAAAATTCCTTCCGGACCTTTTCTTCAGCTGATTTTTCTAGAGAATTAAAATGTGTATCAATACTGCTGACTAAGGTTTTTAGATTACCGGAAGTGGAGGCTGTCGAATCTATCTGGATTGATGGCATGATCTTTACAAGTACTCCGGAAGCAGCCTCTATCAACTCACAGTCTTCCATATGAGACTTCAGGAGCTTTTCATTTGCCTTGGCATTTGCAAATGAAGCTATCTTCATTGTTTGTACCGGAGAGAGAGAGTCAAAATCAAATGGACCTTTTAGAAGCTCCGGTTCATCAATCTCTAGAGTTTCTTTGCTCAAAAATTGTTGAACAGTTTGTGCAGTGTCTCTTGCCGGAGACAGATGTTTCTTTTCTTCTGCAGTCTTAGAACTGTCAACCTCTTTGTCTGTCACCACTGCTTCCTTCTCCTGCAATTGCTCTTCTTCTTTGGATCCGGAGACTGTAGGGGAAACCGGAGGAGAGATGCTTGCTTGTTCATGGACCACTTCTTCTGGAGCAGAGGGTCCCAAGTCCTCACTTGTCTGTTCAGGGCTCACTTCTTCCGGAACAGAAGATTCCAAATCAGCAGCTGTTTCTGCACCTAAGTCCTCTACAACAGGAAGATTGAACCTTTTGAAGGCCTTCCGGAGGATCTCTTCTGTCTCTTGTGCCACTTTGTCAGTCTCACCAAGCATGAGCTGATTCATCCTGGCTTTACTTCTGAACTCATCTCTGCAGTCCTTGAAGATCATGTTCATTGTCTTGGGATCAATTTGAGGATATAGCTGAATAGCTATCTGCTCCCGGATCTCAAGATCTTTGGCATGAGCATTATTCTTTCTTACTTCCATTTCCTTCTCTAGGCTTTTAGGAATGAGAGATATGATCTCAATGAAAGCCTTATTGTATGTGTTCAGATATTTAACTGTGGCTTCCTGCAGAGTCTTTTGGTCTGCCTCACTGAAGTCATCATAGGATTCAGTCATTGGTTGAAGGTTTCCATCCACCGTGACCGACTTGATTATGCTCTCTAGTGACAGAGTGGGCTTTTCAACAGTTACCTCTGCCATTTCATCCTTGTCTTGGCCTGTGGAGGGCTTACCGGATCCTTTCTTCTTCTGTTTCTTTACTTCTCTTACTTCCTCATCTGATTCTGTTTCCTCTTCATCCTTTTGGCTTTCATAAGCCCTTGATGCTTTTGTCTTGGATCTTTTACCGGATGCCTGGACTTCCGGTTTTGAGCTTTTGGTTGTGGAAGGTGCAGATCTCTTTGATGATCTGGTCCGGGTGGGGGTTTCAACCGGAGCACTTTCTTTGCTTTTCTCTTCTTCCTCAGCCTTTCTCCTCTTTTCCCGGCTGGCATCAAGTGCCTCTTTTGAGATGCCTAGGCCTTGAGCAACGTGCTCTACTTCTTTTCTCACTTTTCTCTTAATCTCAGGTTCCCTGAGTTCTACATGTAATTTCACACTCAGCTCCTCAAAGGTTCCAAACCTTTCTGCCTTAGGATCTTTGGGCTGACTTAGCATGTGTTGAACATGCAGCTCTACTATCTGTTCATCAACTTCATACCCCATGGGCATGATCCAGACAGTCCTTGGCTCCACTGCCTCCATTAGGCACTGATCAGTGTTAACCATAAAGCATACTGAGTCCTTGTATTTCTCAATGAGAGACTGGGGAATTCTCTCTCTTGCTTGCATCATGCTCTGAAAGTTTTTGAAGTATCCCCATAGAGCTGTATTTCTCGCTTTTGCATCCCCAAGTCCATGCAAATAGTCTCTTATCTGGACTGCAACAGGTTTGTCATTCTGCCATACCCATCCACTTGTTCCGGGTAGCTCATTCATGAAGTAAAAGAATAGACATATAATGAGAGTACCATACTTAAAGGAGTTCTTCTTGTCTTTCTTGATTTTCTGAACATTTTCCATTAATTGGCTTAGTAGTAGTCCACAAAGATCATAATCTGCATTCTTTCTTAGCATTTCATATGCTGTGTATATTGCAGTTCCGGATACAGAATTCTCCCTGCTGGAGTGATAGATCTTGTATCCTATTATCATTGATGCATATTTGATATCCGGATCCGAAATATCTTCAATGGTCATTGCCCTCTTATCATATTTTGATCCGGTGGCCTCAGTTACAACGTTGTTCTTGACAGATTTGAGGATAGGTACCCCCCCGGAAGAGTATAGACCAGTTACTGCTCTAATTGCTTCTTTTGTGATCTTACAGGGTCTATCTAGCCAAAGGAAGTTGTCATGCATCCTGCTCAGTACATACCGGACCCATTCATCTTCTTCAAAGCTAGGGAAATGAATGAATTGCTCAAATTGTTTCTTCTGGATACCCTTATACTCTGGTTTGAGCTCAAAAGCATTGTCTATCAGTTGCTTGTGATAGAGGTCTCTTAATTTGAATTCCCCAAATTCCTCAATGTTTGCGTGTATGTAAACCCTAATATCTTCAGTATGTAAGACTCCGTGGGGAACACTAGAGAAGGCTCCTAGTGGATCTACCTCCAATGATTTGTAGGGATGTTTCTTGAATGAGGGGCGAGGTCTATCAGAGATCTTAACTATGTTTGGAGTAGCCATTCTTCAAAGATTTGCAGTGAGGCAATGAAAAACGAAGAATACCTTATGCGCCTTCGGTTTGCACGGAGTGGTTGGATTGATTTCTTTATGCAATAGCTTCGGCAGGAGATCCTTGGTGTGCTTGATGAACCTTGTTGCAGAGCTCCACTATTCGCTTCTTCTCAAGTGTAGAATGAGCAGATAACTTTTGAGAAATCCCTTATATTGCTCCGCAAACCCTAATATCTGTCTGCAATAAATGCTTCACCTGCATTATTCTGGTTTACCATGTCTGGACAGCTTGGAGTATCCCGGATTAGTCCTGATCACTGAATATCATCCGGATCTTTAAATCATGAATAAATCTAGGTAACATATTACAAGAACATCCCAAACACTCTGTCCAATCCGCAAGACAAGATCGTGCACTTCCGGATCTCTCCGGACCTTTTTGTAATCCTTTATCATACCGGAGCACCTCCCTGAACAGGTCTAACTTAATCGAACACAGATTCTTCATAACTCCATGCGGACCTCTGAAAACTTGACTGAAGCATCTCAGGACTTATATCTACAAACCCTTTAATCCGCATCTTGTGCCACATCCGGCACAACTTGTTTGGCTGGGGGAACAGAATCTTCTTTGAGTCTCCCCCTGAGCCTGAGCTCACTTTTTTTAATTTCCGGAAGAAATATCAGCACCAGAATCTGGTGCGGATCCAACCTCTACATTCTCTGAGCTTTTCTTCACCCAAATCTTGCTCATCTGATTCCTAACTTCATCCGCATTCATCTTTTGTTTACCCTTGTCTTGATTCTGATTATACACCGGACCTCTTTTGTCCTGATTCTTGTTTCTGCAGACTTTAGCATTATGACCGGACCTATTGCAGATTTGGCAAATAACATTTCTTTGCATATTTAACTGATATCCCCTTGATCTGCATTGATTAGCCATATGACCTACTCTATTGCATGTAAAGCATCTACCTTTGAATGATTTGTTTACTTGCATAATTCTGCATTCATGGGATTTGTGTCCATACCTTTTGCAGTTGAAGCACTGTCCGGAGAAGGATGAATTAATCTGATTCATTCTCATTCTGCACTGATTAGCTTTGTGACCAAAATGGTTGCAGCTGTGGCAGTATCCATTGAAGGATGGATATTTTTGAGCATTTGGCTGTCTTACCGGAGGTCTTCTAGGTCTGCTCCTTGGATTTTCTGATCCAAGATTCCTCTGACCGGATCCGGAGCTTTCTCCTTTCTCATATCCCAAACCATACTTGTCATCAGTCCTCTTTTGACTTCCAAGAAGAACTTCAAGTTGAGCAGAACTTATCTTGAATTTCTCTTTATATTCATTTGCTGTTTGAAGATCTCTTTTGAGAGAGGTAATTTGATCCTCAAGTTTTTCTTCATTATCTTTGGCATCTTCAAGATCAGATTCAAGATGTCTGATAATCCTGTCCATCTGGTGGCATTCTTCTGATTTTTCCTTAAGAGATTGTCTTAGATTGTCTTCAGCCTTTCTTTTTTCTTCAATCTCTTGAGTGAACTTTATAGTTCCTGATTCCATTTCATGTCTTAACATAATGACTTCTTTTGATAACTTTTCACATAACTTGGTTTGCTCAGTCAATTCTTCATTTGTATTGCTTTCTTCACTTTGTCTTGCCAACTGTTGGAGCAGCTCCTTTCTCTTTTTCATAGAGAGACTTAATTTGTCTTTTAATTCCCTCATGAATTCATCAGCCTGTTTGAGTCTTTCTCTTAATTCACTAACTTCAGAATTTGACTGTTCAAGATCCTCAAGGGCAGTCTTGAGTTGCTCCTTTAAACCATATGCATCCATTTGAAATCCCAGATCTTCCTCAAGCTGTTAGGCTCTATTAGGAGGAACTTGGCTCTGATACCAATTGTTGATAACTGAGAGGGGGGGGTGAATCAGTTATCCTAATTATTTCCCTTATTGAACTTTCCTTTTAATTGAAGCAGCATAAAATCAAACAGAAAACATTAACCATGAAATAAGAAACACATGACACAGTATTTTTGACGTGGAAACCCTGTTAAGGGAGAAAACCACGGGGTGATTAACCCAAGAATTATTCTCTGTTAGAAGAATAGGAAATTACAAAAATGGCACTTGCCAATTAGGGCTCACTGCCCGAGCACACTGCTCACAAGAGGCTCACTGCCTACAAGAAGACACACTGTCTTACAAAGTGATAAGAATCACAGTCTTGAACTGATTGGAAGCATCTGCATATGCTGGAGTTCAGTTCCGGTTAGGTTTAGTATACTGATCTGCTGCACTTCATCTTTCCTCTGTTCTTTAGTCTGCTATCCTTTCACATACCGGATCTTTCTTGCTACTTCTGCTCTACTCTGGACTTGTTCGCATATCCCTTCACACATTACACACTTTACAACTAAATCCATCCTCTATATATATCCGCACAAGTAATTTCATCACCTTTCTAGTCGGCATCCGGAACAGTCTAGTTTCTTACAAACTTAGTTCTGTCGGCTGAATCCTTGCTCACCAAGCAATGCGGATCAAGCATATACTTGTAGATATCATCAATTATGTCGGCCAAACATTATTCATGCCTCCGCAACCTTTATCATCATCTGTAACACATCCGGAAAGTAGTCTGATACTCTGTCAGTCAGTTCTTCCTCTGTTTTCACTGTCTCTCAGGAATCCGGTACTCAACTATTCATATCTTTTTCCTTGTCCAACTCCGGAGGCTAAATCCTTGGAATATACCACTCAAGATAGTCCTCTTGACTTCCCCAGATCCACACTGCACCAAGACACTTCCTCTGAGAGATCCGGACCAATCTGTCGGACCTTGCCACATGCTCTGTTCTTGTTCACCGGACCACAACAATCTTCAATCTGACTTCCGGTAGAGACATATCATGACTTGCGGATATGTGGGATGACCTTTGTTGCCATCAATGACAACAACCATGAATCCATATAGTGTCTCTTGCCAACAATCCCCAGGCGACCCTACTGGCAAAAGGGGCGACCCTGCCATTTTTGCAGCCGCGGAAAAACTTGAGTTTCTCACTTGTTTCAGCTCCATTTTTGCCCATTTTTCTTCCACTTCACATGATTTTTGATGCCTAATATGGAGTTGACTATTTCATGCACCCACACATGCATAATTAGCTCCATTTGATCTAAAATTAACAACTCAATCAATCTCATGCATTTTGCTAACTCCATTTCTTCTTTAGTGATAAGCTATCATTGCTTCATCACTCTCTAATCAATTGAGTTCACTGGGTAATCAATCCAGTTCACTCCCCAATTAATCCTTGTTAACTCATCAATCAATTGAGTTAACTTCTCAATCAATTCCACCTATCATCCCTTCTTCTAACCTATAAATACCCCTCACCTCTTCATTGTTTTCCAAGTGTAGCAAGTTGGAGAATACTCTTCTCATCTTCACAAGCTTTCTCAAGCTTCTTCACATGCCTTTGAGCCTCTTTGTTCATTTCTTTCTTTAGTTTTTTCAAAGCTTTAAATCTTTCATTATTGCATAGCTTCAAAGCTCTTCCACGGAGGCAAATTCATTGTGCATGCAACTCTTGCCAGTTTTTGCTCTCCAACTTAGCATTCAAATGCTCTCACAGGATGAAGGTGCCTTTTGCTTTATTTATTCAACCAAACAATGCTACATTGCTTCATTTTATGCCATTATGCTCAATCCAAGCTCTCATTGATCTCATACAAGCTTCATCAAAGCTTTTTTCTACTTCTTTGGGTCATTTTTTTGTCAAAAGGATCACCCGCTACCACAAAAGGATTCGAGGTTACCAATTACAAGGATTACTGAGGGTAGTGGAGTCAACAAATATTCATTTCTTCCAAGTTCCGTCATTGTTTTTGTTTAATTCATAGTAATTAGAGAATCAAATTTTCTTTTGGGAATAGTAAAACATTGCTTTTTCCTTGATAGTTAGATCTTGCATGTTAGATTAATTGCTTTCATTTTTCTAGATCTAGATTGTTAGAAGAAGCATTTTCCTTTTTCTTTAGATTAGATTGCATTAAAATCATTGAAAACCCAAAAAACATAGGTTAACTTTGCATTGGAAAAGTCATATAGGATTACATACATATTTCCTTTTAATAGATTAGAAGCACTTTTATTTCCAAAATACTCTAAAAATTACCAAAAAAAAATGTTTTTCATATCATTTAGCTTGCATGCATATAGAAACCCTAGAATAGACAAAATTGCAAACCCTCGATCTTCTATCATGAGGTAACCACAATTAAACGATACAATCAAACCCTTGATCACACCACAAGGTCAACACAAAGTCAAAACACAAGTCAAACCCTAGGTCAACTGAACCTAGGTCAAAACCCTAGATCTGGTGAAGGTTAGTAATCACACATTCACCTCTATCTTGATTCACAAATGTGCTTATGAGTGAGAGGAGAGTGGGTGAGGGCTATTCGTGATGATATCGAGGAGATCCATCCATGACCACAACAAAGAAACATTTGTTCTACCACAAGGAGACCCATTTGTCCTCTTGTTAGAAGAAACTAGACAATTACAACTGCAACAAGAATTTCTTCGAGACATTGAAATAGCAGAAGCCATCAATGAAAATAATCGTTTACCCACATAGAGGTGGAATCTAAGGAATCCAAACATAAGAAGAGAAGCTAGTGACCCTTCGGGTCATAGGGTTATCTCAACTACAACAACAATCGAATAAAACATACAACTAAACACACAACAACAAAGGCCACAGAACTTGCCGACCCCTCTCCGCGATGTCCAGCTCTCCAGCGAGCCAGACCCCCACCATGCCTCATCTCCTCTCGAATGGCTGCTTCCACGTGAGTGAGAGTGATGTGGTAGATCGCCTCATGGCAAGGAGGGAAGGGTACGTGTGCATGCCAAAATTCGACCCGATAGCCCTAGGCAACCAGAGTCACGATTTTAAGCGTATAGTGACAACACATCTTCAATCTCTCTTTAAGTGATTTATTTCCTAAGACTTAGTTTTAGGTAAATTTTAGTGAATTTAAATACACATGATTTATTTAAATATACGTAGTTATAACTACTATTTGTTTTTCCTTGTTGCAATTAGTTTGAAATGGAGATGGGCTATACAATAAAATTTAAAAATATACTGCTTTTGGGTTTGAATGACTTGATGTTCCTTGTGGAAAAAAAAAAACCCAATGCAAGTGCATTTGGAAAACAACCCAATTTTGTTTTAGATGGCATGTTTTACTATTTTCAAGATTGAGAAAAATAAATTCTAAAACTTTGCTTAAATCTTTCTCAAGTGTTAGAGTCTAGTCCTCAATTAAAGATAAACATTTGAAGCTATTACTTCAAGCTATGGAAATATATATTATTGAATTTCTATTTTTTTAGTGGAACGATTATTGTAATTGGTCCATAAGATATTTAAAGAGCTTGGGAAAGATGATATGTGAAGGAATTTTAGAACAATAATAGTCAAATAGAAATCTAGTCTTTATTGATTGATATTTTTTAAATCATTTGATTGGTTGTTACTTTTCAATCCTTTGACTAATAAAAAATTCAAAGTATTTGATGAGTTCAAAATAAGTTGTATTAGAGAAACTAGATATGCTGGAACAAAAATTAAAGAAGAAATACAATTGCAAATAAGATTAACTATTGTCATTGAATATATAGGTGCATACAATTTTTTTGAGGAATGTTGTTAAATATTGTTTGAAAGAAATGAAATTGTAATATTTTTTTTGTATTTATAAAGTTATATTCTATTGTTGTACCTTGGTTGTCATGAATTATAATATTTTCCTTCACCCTTTTTAGAAATCAATTGCAACACATCCACAAGTAATTATAAGCTTCTATATGAACTATAATGTTTTTCTTGACCCTTTATGAAAACAAATCCTTGCTTTTAATGGAACATATGATGACTATATTTTAAATTGCATTTGAGATGAAGTTATCACTAATTATCAATAAAAAGGTTTCAAATATTAATCATAGATCAATAAAAATAGGTGTCAAATATTAAGGATTTGCAAGCCAGGCTAAATACAATGCAAAACAGTAGGAAAGAATACAAGAAAAGTTCTATTAAAAAAGTAAAAAAGAAGTCACCATCTTGTAGATAATAGTTGGTGAGCTTAGGAAAATAATTTTTGAAGTATTACCAAAGGATGATTTTAAGAAAATGCTTAGTGACAAAATGAATAATTTTGGTCAGAGTCACCTAGCATTAAAAGGTGTGAGTTTTATAAAGCATATGGAACAATCAAAAGTACATGTAAGAAACATAATCATTAGAGTCTATATTTTATCTTACAAGGATACAATTGATCTTGACAAGAAGCTTTTGAGAAACTCCATATGCCCTCTAAGGATTACTGGAAAGAGCTCTAGGTAGTCGTAGAGAATTTGTGATGTTTTTCATGTAATCTATCATTCCAATTTTAAAATTTTGATCATAAAGAATGTGAGGACCACTCCCTCTCATGCTCATATCTTATTTTAATGGACTTGTTTATGTAAAACACTCTTGGATGTGCTATTATACTTTGTTAAGATCATAAACGATGTGGACATTGATAGTATATTTAAAATAGTAGTTGAATATCTATTGTGATCAAGAATTATTTAACTAGTGACTATAGACTTGTTTACAAAGTATAGAATTAATGTTTACCTTGTTGCTATGGATTGAATTTAAAATGGACTTAATTGTGCAATGATGAATCTTAGTGTAATTGGATGGGTGTTGTGTTTATGCGATTGCGTGTAAATGTGATTCTACTAGTAGATTAAACTTATCATTGGATTTTCATTGAATCTTGATAATGATCATTTAATTAAGATGTATCTATGTTGTGTATAATGATTTAATTGTAAATGTTGCTTCGACTATTATCCTAGATATATTGACATTTTTGTGCAAATCCGTAGGTGAATTTCCATGACTTGGATGGAAATATCATGGAGATTCTTAAGAAACTACTGTTGTGATTCCCTAGTGTACCTAGGCCTTATCGTAAGAGGGGATTAAGGTCTTCTCGTGTAAATGTGTTGTGGATGTGATTTTGTTGATTAATTTTCTAATTTCATTTTATTACTACAAGTTGGGTTTGGTCAAGTTCTGTTAAGTGTTAAATCTCAGATTTGAACTTAAGATAATTTTTTTGGGGTCATTTAATATTATTTTCTTTATTATTTGGGTAAAATTAAACCTCTAAAGTGATAACCTATGTAAGGGGTCTATATTTGAGTGTTCAAAAAGTGTTTTAGAAGTGCCTAGAGCCTTGAAAAGTGTTTTGGAAGATAAATGATGAGTTTTTGGAGATAAATCTAATTTTAAATTGCAATGTCAAACTGAACCCTATGTTCATTGCATCTAGACATTTGTATTTTATTTAATCCCTTGTTGAATCTTTGGGTGGAGTTGGCCTTTCTATTTTTGGATGGTTATTTTGAGTATCAAGGGTTTCGATAAAAGAGGAGATTGAGGAGGAAGAGTTTGAGAGCTTGGAGAAGAGGAGAGATTGGGGAACTTGGATCAAGGGCTTTATCAAACTTGGTCAAAGCATTGAGGTACACTTTTAAGCTATTTTTAAAGTGTTTGTAGTATTGTTTGTTGGTAATATGATAATAGAAAGTTGATAGTTTTTCTATGACACTTGTTTTTGTTTGAAAAAATCCCTTTGTGTATTGTTTATTTTATGTACTACTCATTTTGGGTTGGGGTTGTGTTGGGTGCAGATCTTCCTGTTTGGGTTAAGATCCACCCATATATTGGTGTTGAGAGAGGTATGAATTCTCTCTTGGGGAAAAATTTTATTGCATGATGTTTGGCATGAGTGTCTTTGTGTATGGTGAATGGGTTGTGGAGAGAACTTGAATATTTTTGCGGGTTTTGTATTGTGGTGGATATATGATTTGAGTGGAGTATTGCAATGTTTTGGAGAGTTGTGGAACTCTTTAATTATGAGGAGATGGAGATTTTTTGTCATATTTTTACTTTTTCCCAAGAGGTTTGTGAGTTCCCTTGACCCCCCTTGTTATGGATCTTGTGAAGATCTATTTGTTTATGTTAGCCATTGGGTAGTATATAGATTTGTGAGTGTTTGTGTGTTCTTGTGTTGTGAAACTAGTTTTTTGGGAGCCTCCTAGCTCAAGGGTGGACTTGCTTGCAAGTCCTATGGTTGGGAGATGAGAAAGCCTTGGACATGTGAGGCTTGTACTTTTTTGTGATGCAGATTTGTGTTATATTGGGAAAGTATACTTCAAGGAGAAGGTCTATTGTAAGCTTCTTTTCATCTTTCAAATCCTCATTGCAAAAGAGTTGTAATATGTAAGCATTTGGGATAGTTCTTTTTCAATTTTGTTATATTAAGATGGAGTCATGTAAACAAAACTTTTGTTTCCATTGGTTTTGTAAGCATCCTTTAAGTCAAATCTATATGTGATTACATATCTCTAGTTTTGGAAGGTATTGTTTCCATAGAATTTTCTAAGTTGTATGAATGCTAAAAGTGAGACTTTACCATAAACCTTCTGGTTATTTTTAGTTTACTTTATGGTTGGATTTGAGAGAAAAAATTTAAGGTGTTACATATAAAAGGGCGTATAAATTTTGTAGTTATGTTCATGTTTCTGTTTAGTTCTTGAATGCATATCAAACACTATGTTATAAATTGTTGAATTTTTGTGTAGGTGTGCACTATTAAAATTTGTTAGGATTAAGGTGCCATCAACCTTGTAAAATTCAATTAATTATTTACTCCTAATATTGTAATTGTTAATGCAATCATAAGGGATGAGGAATCCATGACACAGGTATGGCAACAATAACTCATTATTAACCGGCAGTAGTTACCATTTACTATTTACCTCGAGATTACTATAGGTAAAAATGGGGTGCCCAAATCTATTATTGGTAAATGACAAGGTGTAAGATAATCTACCATGTGTAAGAGCATCTTATGACAACATAAGAGCATCTGTCATATTGTAGGAGCATCTTATGGTGGTATAAGAGCCTATTTTGGTCTTGTTGGTGTAAATCTCTAGGTGGGCACTAGGAATCTCATGACAAGTGTCATATGAGTCTTTCTTGACGAGGGCGTTATATGGTGGCACGTTTGGTAGATTCTTCATGAAGCTTCTGTTATTCTATAAAATGAGCTATGGAGAAGTGCAAAATCATGAGTTGCTAACTATGTTTGTAGGTACATAGGTGCATCTTATGGTGGTATAAGAGCCTATTTTGGTCTTGTTGGTGTAAATCTCTAGGTGGGCACTAGGAATCTCATGACAAGTGTCATATGAGTCTTTCTTGACGAGGGCGTTATATGGTGGCACGTTTGGTAGATTCTTCATGAAGCTTCTCTTATTCTATAAAATGAGCTATGGAGAAGTGCAAAATCATGAGTTGCTAACTATGTTTGTAGGTACATAGGTGCTATCGAATTAGATGCAGGATTAAGGAAACTTGATGTATTGTAGTCTTCTTTCAAGATAATACAAAGATTTTCCCTCTTTTCTTGATGGAAATTTTTTACCCAATACAGGTTTCTCCATGTTAAATCCTTTGTTATCTTTGATGTTTGGCTTATCTCCATTGATATTCTACAAGTTATATTTTAAATTTGCAAGTTAAATTTTTGATTTCTATTTGTAGTGGTTTCCTTCATTTCTAACAAAATTTACTAATTTTTAAAATTAAATATAGAAATGGAAATACAATTATGTATATACTCTTTTACCTATAGGAATGATTAAATAGAAAGGAAAATGTTTATAGAGAAATATTTCTGTACAACTCCTTTACCCTTATTTCTGCATATTCTTTTATTTTTGGATATTCATCTGTTTTTGTGTCATCATATATTTTTCGTACGAATTGATTTATAATATGCATCATTACGATAATATATTCCTGTACAGTTTTAGAATCTTGTATGACTCTTCTGAATCCAAATATACAGTGTAAAATAAAATAATTATCCATTTTTGTTTAAATATGTGTAGTCAAAACAAAGAAAAAAATATGATCCATTCATGACTCGTATATTTTTAGTTTAGTTTTGTTTTTGTAAATTTTGATATATACACTCCTTCCATGAACTCATATTATTTTCATGCTTTAGCTGTGGAGGGCCTAACCCAATAAGGTTGCTGCTCCTTGCCTAAAATTCTTTCAAATCTTTTTAAAAATTGTCTTAATTCAAACATATATATTATATAAAACTAATTTTATTTAACTCTATTTCATTAAAATCAAAACTTGCTTTTAAAACCATCTTTTTCTATATTATAAAATCTCTATTCTAAAATCGTAAATCTCATCCTCTCCATAAATAATATAATAATAGTCAATAAAATCGTAAATCTCATCTCTCCATAAATAATATAATAATAATCAATAAATACATTTATAAATAAAAGAAGCTTCTAAATCAAAATCTCTGTCAATAAAAGAATATGCTAAATAGTACAATTTATTTCTAAAAACCCTTGTTTGTTTAAAAGAAAAATATATTTTATTAATCATTTTTTTTACAATGAAGCTGCATAATTTTCTTTTCCCTGTAAATAGGTATACAATATTTGCTTTACATATTACCTTCTCTTTTAATATTTGAGGTTTCTTTTGGAATCCACTTCCAACTGTAGAACACATGATTTCCTTTGCCTTCTATGATGAAACCCTAGCTGAATCTAGAATCTCCTCTATATCTTTCTTGGAAACCTGCATACATAACAAGCAGAAAAAAGAAAACATAACAAATCTGACCCTGTAAGAAACATGCAATCCATAAAAGCTACAGATCTAAAAAAGAATAATATGTAAATCTAGATTAGGATTTTTGAAGGGATATATATAACAATTGCAGTCAGAAAACTAAATAAAGATGGGTGCTGAAGGATATGCATTCGTTGATTTGTTTTCAAAAGCTTTAGCATATCATCCTCTCGTCAACCTGCAAGCAGAGAAATGAATAAAAGGGTAGAAGCATGCATGAAAGAAAGAACAAATTAGAAGAATAGGGAAAAACAAGAATCTTTATATGTTCCTTTTGTGTGAGATTAAAATCATTTATTTATTTTATTTATTGGTGTTCACCCACCCCCCATAAACTTAGCCAACCAAATCCTTATTTAATTTAGTAGATTGTTTTAAGTGATTTAAAAAAAATGATTTATTAGACTATTGCTTTCATTTATAATTATTATGGTACTTTTTCTTATTATGTCTTATTTAAAAATTAAATTTAGGGAATTCAAATTTGTTATGCAAATTGTATATTTTTTTCCCATAGTTTCTTTCATTTTTATTGCAATTTCTTTTTTGGTTTTTATTTTTAAATCTCATTTCAGTAGTTCCAATTTCTTTTTTTGGTTTTTATTTTTTAATTTTTCCAATTTCTTTTTTAGTTTTTCCAATTTCTTTTTTAGTTCCATAGTTTTTGTGATTTAACTTTTTCTCCTTCAACTATTTTTAATTTCTTTTTTATTTTTTTTCTTTGATTTTCTTAAGTTTTTTTTTTAAAATATGAGAAGGAAAAATTAATTGTTAATTAAGTGTATTTGGCAAATAAATATTATTTTATTTTTCTTTGAAAAATAGAAAAAGAAATTATTCTCATTTTATTTTATTTCCTTTTTAGTGATGGAGGAAAGACGTGTTCCATTTATTTTTATTTTTTAGATTAGTAAAATTAAATTATAATGTCATTAATTATTTAAATTAATCTCTTTTGTCATTTCTTTTAAATTTAATTATGGTTGATTTAACTATATCATTCAATTTTAATTGCAAAAATGAATTAGGCAACAATTAAAACAATTTTGGATGCATGATTGGATTTTTATGATTCAACTTGGTTATATATTTTGATAACTAAGGTTTATGGTTTTTTTATCACTTATGCTTAGAAAATTTAGAGAGAAATTATTTATGTGAGTTTTCATTTGCGACATCGTGCATAATGATGTCGATACCTTGATAGATGACCTTTGTTTTGTTTCCTTCACTTTGAGTGACGTTCCCTCATGTGTTGCAAGTGCAACAATATTGAGTACACATTATTCATCACTATGAGTAGTAGTGTAGTGATGTAAACTAAAAAAGTTAGTTCCTTTGTGTTTATGCCTATTTGTACATGTGTGTACGGGTGGGCATGACATTTGCTATCATAGCTCTAGGAATTTTTTTGGGTCATGTTGAATGCGTTATTATGTAAATGTGGTTGCATAATGGTTTTGGGTAATAAATAGTGATGGTGCATGGTTCATAAACTCTATCCTTGCCTTAAAAAATATAGTATGTTGTGAAATGCTTCTGCTATATATGAAAACTTTTTGAGTAGATAAGATGTAAGTAGTAGCACAAGTACTTAACTTGACTCATTTTAACCTATGATTGTTAAATTGTTGTGCATCCCTATCACATTTTTGATTTTGACCCCATAGTTAAACTAGAATGAAAGGAATACACTTGACTAAGGGACAATGCAATATGGTCAATACTTTATCATAAATATGGGTTTCCTCATAAATATTTTTAATTTTGTAAGAGGGTTGGAGGTTGATTTTGAAGAATGTAGCTATTACCTAGTGGTTAGTTGTAAAGGGGAAATTTTGGATAGGGTTGATTAGATGGTTTGTTAAGTTTGTTTGTGCCTATCCTCCTTTCACCATTACATTCAAGGACCTTGGGTTGAGTGGCAATGCACTATCAGGCCCTTGATCACTTAGGAATGTTGGAAACATTGGTTTTGTGTGATTTGATTGTCAATTATGTTCAATTATACTCAATTATACATCAAAACCCTAATTATGCAAATACGAAAGCAAATAGATAAATTTCGACAAATGCTACTACAGGAAGCTATAAAATGATAGATAAATGTGCACATGTTTTCAAAGTTTGGGAAGCAGAACAATATGGGACTAATGAGCGGGCGCCCTAGTCCAATGCCGTGATTTTTGTCAGGATCTAGAAACTTGATATGCAACCTGTTCCTTCTATCTCAGAGATTTCTTTGTTGCGGAATCCAGAGGACTAATGAGCGAGCGCCTGAGTTTAGGGTCCTATTTTCAACTCTGATATGCAAATCTGACACTTTGCAACACTCTCCTACAACTCCATTTTTCTTGCTTCTTCAACATGTGACCTGCAATTACAGAAAAATGGGGAGGGGGTTGTGGTGTTTAGAGGCTTGCCTCAATCAAGCCCTGAAGAGACATTCAAGTCTTCCAAACACCGTTGTCAGATAGAGAGTGCATGCCCTTGGGAGGCAGAGACAAAAACCAAATGATAAATGCTTGAAAACACAAATGATATCACCTTGTAGTGAAGATCTCATGGAAGGAAGAATCTCTTCATGCCATGAGGAGATGATTGCTCAAATCTGCAAATACAAACACATAAACAACACAAATTTGCTCTTGCTACACAATGAATGCCTTGAATCACCTTCACATAAGCTCATGAATCAAAATTTCCATCTAGTTTACAAATGAATGCCTAAACGTACTTATATATACAACTACAAACACTCCCGCCAAAAATTTCATAATTCAAACTTACCGTGTTGGCATAGGACCTAAATAACAGTCAGAAGCTGACACTTAAAATTTGGGCCTGACCCAAAACATGGTAGGACTAAGACATGGGCGCCCAAGTCCTCCCCCCTATTTTGGGTAGGGTCTGCTTCAAGGGATCCCCCTGTTGATAACTGAGAGGGGGGGGTGAATCAGTTATCCTAATTATTTCTCCTTTTGAACTTTCTTATTAATCAAAGCAGCATTGAATCAAACAAACAAACATTACTATGAAATAGAAACACATGACACAGTGTTTTTGACGTGGAAACCCGGTTAAGGGAGAAAACCACGGGGTGATTAACCCAAAGATTATTCTCTGTTAGAAGAATAAGGAATTACAAAATGGCACTTGCCAATTAGGGCTCACTGTCCGAGCACACTGCTCACAAAGAGGCCCACTGCCTACAAGGAGACACACTGTCTACAAAGTGATAAGAATCACAGTCTTGAACTGGAGAATGACATCTTTACCATGTCCGGATCAGTTCCATTTAAGCCCAAAAACCTCTGCTCTGTCTTTCGCACTTTTCTTCACTACACCACTCACATCCACACTCTCCACACTTCAAATGAACTCACAAACCTTTATTTATACAAGACATCGACTTAGGAAAAATCATCTAAGTCGGCAATCAACTATAAGAATATCCGCAAGATGAATAACACATCCGGTCGGCCACCACAAGAACATTCGCAGGATGAACAACTCATCCGGTCGGCAAAATAGAGCAAGAACTTCATCTGGAAGATTATCTTCAATTCTGGGCTCTACCATCAATGCGGACCAACAACACAACCTCAACATGATCCAAGAACCTTCACAAGCCTGCCTGAATGACCAGGTACATCCGCACTTTCTCTACGTACTAGAATCTCTTCTCTTCCTCATCCGGAACTTCAAGAGCACTGTCTGTCGCCATTGTCATAATGCAAAAGGTACTTCCGGACCTCCAAATCATACACAACTCGAGATGACACATCACAAGGACATCCCAAACACTCCTTCCAATCTGCAGATTAGGATTATATAGTTCCAGACCTCACCGGACCTTTCTGTGATCCTCTGTCACCTCTGAACACTTACCGGAACCGGTTCTACACCGACAACCACAACTCCTTCAGATCTTCATGCGGGACCTCTAAAATCTTGACAGAAGCATCTCAAGACTCATATCTACAAACCCTTTAATCCGCATCCTCCGGTTCGCATCCTATACAATACATTTGCCTTCTTCTCATCACTGTTCTTCACTGTTCCTGACTGAGGCTAATTTTCTCAATATCCTCAGCACACTGCTCATCGAATCCCTCTTGTCAATGCAATATGAGTATGTTGACATCAATGACAACACTGGTTCACCTCATACTTGCAACAATCTCCCCCTTTGTCATTGATGGCAACATATGATGTGAAAAACCATCAAGACAAGAAATTCTCCTTTCTGTCACTGCTCCCCCTATCAGCAATATGTCTTCTCCTCATTTACTGCTCCCCCTTTGATCATCAGCTACTTGTTTTTCACATGTCTTCTCTCCCCCTTTGACATCAATGGCAAAGGGCTCATACTTGCAATTCTAACACATCAGAATCATACCAGTTTCTCCCCCTTAGTAGCAGCTCCCCATCATCAATCCGGATCATAAGATATGACTGTGATATCCACCGGACTGATGCACATCAGTGCATCCTAGTTCATCACCGGAGGGGCCATGACCCCTAACTTCTCCCGGAGATATTCAAAAGAGTCCTTGGGAAGAGGTTTAGTAAAGATATCTGCAATCTGATCCTTGGAGGGAACATACTCCAACCTGACTTCTTCCTTGTTCACTTGTTCTCTCAAAAAATGAAACTTGATAGATATGTGCTTAGTCTTAGAGTGTAATACCGGATTCTTGGAAATATTAATTGCACTTGACTTATCACAGAAAATTGTGATAGGATCCTCATATTCAACTTTAATATCTCTTAGCATCTGCTTCATCCATAGGATTTGAGTGCAACTACCTGCTGCTGCAATGTATTCTGCTTCAGTTGTAGACAGAGATATTGCATCTTGTTTCTTGCTTAGCCAAGAAACCAATCTCTTCCCCAAAAAGAATTCTCCACCACTGGTGCTCTTCCGGTCATCCACATCTCCTGCCCAATCTGCATCTGTGTAAGCATGAAGAGAGAAATTCAGATCTCTAGGGTACACCATAGACCATACTCAGCTATTCCTTTCAAGTATCTAAAAATTCTTTTGATTGCCATAACATGAGATTCTTTAGGATCAGCCTGGAATCTTGCTACAAGACCAACAACCTGCATTATATCTGGTCTGGTCTGAGTGAGATACAATAATCCACCAATCATTGATCTATACTTTGTCTGATCTGCCTTTGGGGAGTCATCATCTTTGCTCAACTTACATCCGGTTGCCATGGGAGTGTTCATTGGCTTTGAATCTTCCATACCAAATTTCCTTAACAATTCTTTCACATATTTGGTCTGAGAAATGAAGATCCCTTTCTTTGTTTGAGTAATTTGCAGACCCAAGAAGAAATTCATTTCACCAAGCATAGACATTTCAAACTCACATTTCATCTGATTTGCAAAAGTTTTGCACATACTATCTCTTCCTCCAAAAATGATATCATCCACAAACACTTCAACAATCAAAATATTTTCATGATCAATTTTGAAATATAAGTTACTGTCAGCAGTACCTTTGCTGAATCCAATCTGCACAAGATGCTTATCCAACCTTTCATACCATGCTCTTGGAGCTTGTTTTAATCCATACAATGCTTTCTTCAACTTGTAGATCATATCATCATTGTCAGACAATTGAAATCCATCCGGTTGTTCAATGTAAACTTCTTCTTCCAGATCACCATTTAGGAAGGTAGACTTGACATCCATCTGATATACCTTGAAGTCTTTAAAGGCAGCAAATGCAAGAAATAATCTGACTGCTTCAATTCTTGCCACCGGAGCAAAGGTCTCTTCAAAATCAATTCCTTCTATTTGAGAGTAGCCTTTGCAGACCAATCTAGCTTTGTTTCTGATTACTTCACCAGCTTCATTTAATTTATTCCGGAAGACCCATTTGGTTCCAATCACATTCCTGTCTCTAGGTCTGGGAACAAGATCCCAAGTATGATTTTTCTCAATTTGCATCAATTCATCTTTCATAGCTTTGGTCTAGTTTTCATCATTGCAGGCTTCATTTACTGTTTTAGGTTTAATCTTTGAAATCAGACAACATTCATCCTGATTTTGAGCAACATTCCTTCTAGTTTACACACCTTTGCTTCTGTCACCTATGATCTGATCTTCAGAGTGGTTCAGTGTTACATACCTTGGAATTTTGGGAGTATCCTGCACTGCTGCTTCTTGATCAGGCTCATTCAAACCTATCTCTTCTTCCTGATTTATCGGATCAGGCTGACTCTGTCTTACCGGAGAGGATTGAGTTCCTTGAACCTGAACACCGTCTTGGTCATCTTCATCAAATTCATAAAATCTTGAGGGCTTTTCAATTCCTTCATCAACTTTCACATTAGTGCTTTCTATCATCTTCCTCAGTCTCTTATTGTAACACCGGTATGCTTTGCTTTGAGTAGAGTAACCCAAGAAAATTCCTTCATCACTTCTAGCATCAAACTTTCCTAGATCTTCATCTCTTTTAATATAACACTTGCTACCAAATACTCTGAAATATTTCACAGTAGGAGTGATGCCAAACCAGAGTTCATAGGGGGTCTTACCGGTATTGTTTCTGATTTAAACTCAATTTAGAGTGTAGACTGCAGTGCTGATAGCTTCTTTCCAGAACATCTGAGGAACATTTGCTTCCAACATCATTGTCCTGGCAGCTTCCTGGATGGTCCGGTTCTTTCTTTCAACTACTCCATTCTGCTGTGGAGTCCTAGGAGCAGATAATTGTCTCCTTATACCCTGCTTCTCACAAAAGTCAATGAACTCACTAGATGTAAATTCACCACCTCTATCAGACCTTAGACACTTCAGTTTCAATCCAGTTTGATTCTCTACCATAGCTTTGAAGATTTTGAACTTCGCAAATGCTTCTGATTTTTCTTTTAGGAAGGTAACCCACATCATCCGGGAATGGTCATCAATTAACAACATGAAATATCTATCACCTTGCAGACTCTTGATTCTTGTCGGACCACAGAGATCAGTATGTACTAATTCCAACAATCCTATAGAGGACTGATCTTTGCTTTTGAAAGAGACTCTGCTCTATTTACCTAGCTGACATTCTTTGCACAAACTATTTGTAGGTTTCATCAATTTTGGAAGATCTCTTACAACCTGAGTATTGCTTATCTTGATGATGTTATCAAAATTTACATGACACATTCTTCTATGCCATAACCAACTCTGATCAACTTGAACAAATAGACAACTTTTATTTGAACCAACCAGATGAAAGATATTACCTTTTGTCTGAGTACCGGATGCAATTTCAGTTCCGGAGCTTGTAAAGATTCTGCATTTTCCATTCTTAAACCAGAGATCATAGCCTTTGTCTACTAACTGACCAACACTGAGAAGATTGTGCTTCAATCCTTCAACATATAGTACATTACCTGTTTTGCTCTTTCCATCAAAGGAAATAGTTCCCCTACCTCTGATTCTGCCAGCAGAATTGTCACCAAATTTCACCATTCCTCCTTCATACCTTTCCAAATTCAAGAACTTATTCTTGTCACCAGTCATATGGTGAGAACATCCACTGTCAATAACCCAATCATCCTTTTCTTCCACTTGAGCAGCCAAAGCTTTTTCCACAACCTTGTGATTGACAGATTCAGAGAGTATTGAATCTTCTTCCTTGATGGCAATAAACACCCATTCATTTCTGGATTTGCTTCCTAGTTCTGATTCATCATCTGTTACTCCTTCATTGTCATCTTCTTCATGAACATAATAGCAGTTCTTTTGAAACCTTTGTCTGTTAGTATTAGACCTTGCAGATCTTTCCGGACATCTTGAAGCAAAATGACCAATCTTATTGCAGTTGAAGCACTTAAAGGGTAGTTTTCCTTCATACTTACTGGATCCTCTTGGTAGTCTTTTTGCGATGAGGGCTTCAAGTTGAGCTATTTCTGCTTCTTCTTCTTCCATGTCTCTTCTTGCTTGATCATACCATGACATCTTCCTTGAAGAGTTTTCTCCCGGATCAAATCTCTGTTTGCCTTTCACATAGGCACTGGCTTTGAAAGCAGATTCAGTCTTGGGAGGATCATCTCCAAACTCGGTCATTTCAAATGCAGCTAGCTTGCCAGCCAATTGTTCTCTTGTGACGGTTGTGTGGGCTCTGAATTCATCAATTGCAGCAACCTTGATTTTGTAGGCAGCAGGAAGGGATCTGAGGATTTTGCAAACAATCTCATTTTCATCCAGAGTTCCACCAGCATTTCTAATTCCACACACTAGTTCATTCACTCTTGGCATAAAAGTAGTGATGTTTTCATCATCTCTCATCTTCAATCTTTCAAATTTCCCTTTCAGACTTTGCAACCTTGCACTCTTGACAAACTCATCTCCTTCATACAGAAGTTCCAGTTTAGTTAGGATCTCATATGCAGTTGGTAGGTCAATAACATTTGAGAGATCTGAGTCATTCAATGCGCTTAGAAGAGCTTCCTTGGTCCGCAGATTGTTTTCAGCTTTTGTGATTTCATTCAGAGTTGTCGGACCACCTTGTGGAGGTACATATGGTTTTGAAACCATGGCCAAGTATGCTTTTCCCATACATTCCAAGTGACATTTCATGCGACCCTTCCAGAGAGTGAAATTGGTTCCATCGAACTTCGGACTATCCTTTTTGTATGACGACATCCTGGATCTCCTCAAGCGGTTAAGCTCCTTTTAGAGGAACTTGGCTCTGATACCAATTGTTGATAACTGAGAGGGGGGGTGAATCAGTTATCCTAATTATTTCTCCTTTTGAACTTTCTTATTAATCAAAGCAGCATTGAGTCAAACAAACAAACATTACTATGAAATAGAAACACATGACACAGTGTTTTTGACGTGGAAACCCGGTTAAGGGAGAAAACCACGGGGTGATTAACCCAAAGATTATTCTCTGTTAGAAGAATAAGGAATTACAAAATGGCACTTGCCAATTAGGGCTCACTGCCCGAGCACACTGCTCACAAAGAGGCCCACTGCCTACAAGGAGACACACTGTCTACAAAGTGATAAGAATCACAGTCTTGAACTGGAGAATGACATCTTTACCATGTCCGGATCAGTTCCATTTAAGCCCAAAAACCTCTGCTCTGTCTTTCACACTTTTCTTCACTACACCACTCACATCCACACTCTCCACACTTCAAATGAACTCACAAACCTTTATTTATACAAGACATCGACTTAGGAAAAATCATCTAAGTCGGCAATCAACTATAAGAATATCCGCAAGATGAATAACACATCCGGTCGGCCACCACAAGAACATTCGCAGGATGAACAACTCATCCGGTCGGCAAAATAGAGCAAGAACTTCATCTGGAAGATTATCTTCAATTCCGGGCTCTACCATCAATGCGGACCAACAACACAACCTCAACATGATCCAAGAACCTTCACAAGCCTGCCTGAATGACCAGGTACATCCGCACTTTCTCTACGTACTAGAATCTCTTCTCTTCCTCATTCAGAACTTCAAGAGCACTGTCTGTCGCCACTGTCATAATGCAAAAGGTACTTCCGGACCTCCAAATAATACACAACTCGAGATGACACATCACAAGGACATCCCAAACACTCCTTCCAATCTGTAGATTAGGATTATACAGTTTCGGACCTCACCGGACCTTTCTGTGATCCTCTGTCACCTCTGAACACTTACCGGAACCGGTTCTACACCGACAGCCACAACTCCTTCAGATCTTCATGCGGACCTCTGAAATCTTGACATAAGCATCTCAAGACTCATATCTACAAACCCTTTAATCCGCATCCTCCGGTTCGCATCCTATACAATACATTTGCCTTCTTCTCATCACTGTTCTTCACTGTTCCTGACTGAGGCTAATTTTCTCAATATCCTCAGCACACTGCTCATCGAATCCCTCTTGTCAATGCAATATGAGTATGTTGACATCAATGACAACACTGGTTCACCTCATACTTGCAACACCCCCTAGGTCCCATTTACCATGAAACTTAGGGTTCATTTCATCGGGATGTCAAAATATGATGCAAGATGTCCTAAATGCATATTAAGGACCTGGGAGCTAAACCTTGTGAGGGAAAATCCCCAAGGGGACATTTTTTGACATTACATTTAGGCCCCACTTTAATGTATATATGAACGCGAGGCTAATACATGCATTAAAGTACGGTCAACAAACACAACAAACATGCCAAGCACAGAGAAGACATGCCGATCACATTGAAGGCAGTAACAGACACTCAAAACATGGAGAAGATAATTACAATCATGCAAAACATGGAGAAGATAGTAAATGCATGGAAGACGGTTAATGCATAGAAGACATGAATGATTTCTTTTCTTTTTCTTTTTCTCATATATATGAAATGTAGATGCAAGTACAGGAAAGTAAACACACCACCCAAAATGTAGGAAGCACTCATCGCGCTGGTCTTTAAACTGCATATGGGATAACACACATGCAAGACACGCCAAACCTCCCATAATGGAGGAAGCACTCATCGCGCTAGTCTTTAAACTACACATGGGGCAACAAACACACCAAACAAAGCAAGCACGCCAAACCCACACACTTTGAAGACATGAAGAAAACATGGCAGACAAGTGATGGAGTGCTCCTATTTCTAGGTTCATCACCATCTCAGGCACATTACAAGCACACACCGACGATTGGGCTTCGCCACAACAATCGTCGAAGACATGCTTAAGGGTTGAGTTAGTCACATAATCGCTCCCCGCCTCGCGATGGGGACTTTTGAAAATGACAGGATGGGCACTCTTCGCAAGAGTTACACCATCCCCACCTTCATAGAGGGCTTAAGATGATTGATTGATTGATTGATTGATTGCAAACAAACTTAGAGTGTAGGAGGGACTCATTGCCACTAGTCTTTAAACTGCACCTGAGGACAAGCACATTGCTAACATCTACAATAGATAGCTTACCTTATATATGCCCCCACCTTATGGTGGTTGATATCACGCATCGATATCAAGCATGTTAAGGTAGGAAGAAAACACACAAGGGAACACAGACTTTCGTAGAGCCCATGCCCCCCAGAGGTGACATGTACTTTATGATCGCCAAATGTTCCCACAAACACATCCCTGCAAGAAACATGTTAGTGTCCACATAATCATGATAAACAACAACATCAATGCATTTGATTAATCACACAAAGAGCCAAGGTTAGACTACGAATTCAGAGATCGAGGATGACCGTGGGGCTATATTATGAAAATCTCAGAACTGAGTGTCACCAAGGCGAGATTAAAAGACAAACAAAGTGCACAGAGCAACAATATTATTATGTTTTGTAAGTGAGATAAAAACATCATCAAAATCACTACGTAGAAAGCACAGAGTGCTTCTACTAACTAGGCATCGGAGAAATAGTACAACCCCATTGTCATATTAGGAACTAAGTCCAATTTTTGATTTCTCGCTAAAGGGACACTAGGTCCACATCAGTATAAATATTTTTTGTCATCCACCCGCTAGATAGAAACACTAGAGGAAGGGAAACAATAAATAAGAGAGAAGAAACAAGTGTCTTAAGGACAGTCACGTAGGAGGGTGCCCGCAAGTCACCAACCGCAACGCTATGTCCGTAAGACACAACACACAACAATGAAATCAAAGAGAGGCAATATAGAAGAATGATGATACAAATAGAAGAAGGTCACAACAGAGGCGGTCTCCTGGTATCTCGGACCTTAGGAGAGAATCCGGGGTCATCCTAGGAGGCCTAAATAACACATAACACATCATGAGAGATAAAGGGTTAGAAATACTTACCTGTAGGGCACCTGGGCTAGCGGTCATCATGGATCTTGATCTTTACTTTAATAGTTAAGGCTTTATCTCTTCTCTCTTCCATATGTTCATGAGTTTGTGAGGGTGACCATGTAGGAAAGGTACCCCTTAATGATGGTTGAGAGGGGATGTTGCCATTTTCTGTGTCAGTTATAGGAGCTCTTGTAGTTCCATTTGAATGAGATTGTTGAGGAACCCGAAAAGTGCCCATTTCAATCCCTATATAGGGTGTTGGAATACTTTGGGTTAAAGGAATAGTTTGTTCTTCAATATCATGTAAAATTTCATTATTTTCGCAGGTATGTGAAGGTTCAAGTAAAGATGCATGATCCATTTCTTTGTTTAATATGTAATTGAGAAGTTCTTGAACATCAAGTGGTAAATTTTTAGTTGCATCAGGTTGAAGCAAGTAGTCACAAAGAGAATCCACATCATCTAAAGCATCATCCTAGTTAGGGAGAGCAGGAAGGGATGGCAGAGTAGTATGGACAAATGTATCAATGGTATCTTCTTCTTGTGCAAATATATCCTCACTAAGTGGGGTTATGTTGGGACAAGTCTCTTTGTTTGATGATTCACCCATTGCTATATCATTCTCATAGGTCTCAGAAAGGATTTGCATTATATCATCATGAAACAAAGGGAGAGAGGGAGTCATGTTTTCACTACTACTTTCCCCACGTTTGTTTTCAGCAATGAAATTAGTAATATTCTCCATGATTGAAGGGAAAACATCCACACTAGTAAGAAAGCTATCGAAATAGGCTATTGTTCGAAGGATATCACAGGTGGTGCTTTTGTTCATGTCAATATCATGGATGTATGTGATTTGATGCAATACTTCAGGGTATTTAAAAGTGAATTTGCAAAAATTATCATAATTCATAATGTATTCAAATAAATCTTCCAAAGATGAGCCCTTAGGAGAATCCATGCATGCAAAACTATGTGTAAAAAATGACCTAAAATGCTTGATTTTTGTACTTTTTAAATGAAAATATATGAAATAAAAGGTGTTGTAAGGATTTTGATCAGGGGAAGAAAATAATATGTCTATTTTCAGTCCAATACAACAATAAAACCCTTCACAAAATGATTTTGATGCAAATCTAGGATGATGATAATTCAAAATCTAGTGAAAATGCCCAAAAATATGCAAGTTTTCACAGTTTTTCAATTCCAAGACCTAATGAAAGAAGTGTTGTGATGGATTTTAGGACGTACAGAAAATAATAGCAATAATATCAGTAACCTCAAACCATAAAATATTTTACAACACGCTTGGAGTGCAAATCTAGGTCAAACCCTAGGGCAAATATAGCAAAAATGTGTAATTTTTCACTAAATTTTTAATACAAGAGCCCAATAAGAAGGTGTTGTGAAGATTTTTAGGAGGGGAAACATATAATAACCCTGATAAAAGCCAATTAGTGAAAACATATTCTTCACAACATGACTATAGTGCAAATCTAGAGAGCCAATAAGGTCAACTCTAGTAAAAATCAAAGTTTTTCAAGCCCTAGGTTTTAGATCTTAATGCAAAATGCTATATTAATGTCTTGAAATATGATTTATGATAAAAATTAGTTCCACTCAGATCTGAAAATGATTTTCAAACCCTACAATGCAAAATGCATGTGCAAATCTAATGAAAAATGCTAGTTTTTGTTGAAATTTTCTATGTAAAAATGTAAATTTTTGAGATCTAAATGCAAATTTACACTAAAATGCAACACTAAAGCCAAATGAAAAATTTAATGAGTTTCTAAGATTAGTAGAAAAATTTGAAACAAGATTTTAACTACAAACCCTAGTTTTTGAAATTACTAGGTTATATGAAAAATTCAAAATTTCCAACAAAACCCTAGCAATTTTATGATGAAAATGCAATGCAAGTGATTGAATTTTTATAATTTTCTGGAATTTATCTCAAATCTAATGCAAAAATCAGAAATTTGATGAAATTCAAATTAATTAATGCAACATGCAAACCCCAAGATGTAATGTTGTTTCAAATTTTTCATTTTTTTTGTAATTTTTTCAATGCAATAAGATGAATGATGATATGAATGAATGAAATCAATGTAAATCTGAAACAAAACTCTCAGCAAGGTGCAAACAAGTCCAACAACATGGGTTTACCAAAATGTAAAGGATGAATTTTGGGATAGAGTTGATTAGATGGTTTGTTAAGTTTGTTTGTGCCTATCCTCCTTTCACCATTACATTCAAGGACCTTGGGTTGAGTGGCAATGCACTATTATGCCCTTGATAAATTAGTAATGTTGGGAATATTAGATTTGTGTGATTTAATTGTCAATTATGTTCAATTATGCTCAATTATACATCAAACCCTAATTATACAAATACGGAAGCAAACAGACAAATTATGACAAATGCTACTACAGGAAGCTATAAAATGACAGATAAATGTGCACCTATTTTTGAAGTTTGGGAAGTGGAATAGTCGAGGGCTAATGAGTGGGTGCCCTAGTCCAATGCCCTAATTTTTGTCTGGATCTGGAAACTTGATTTGCGACCTGTTCCTACTGTCTCAGAGATTTCTCCATTGCAGAATCTAGAGGACTAATGAGCGGGCACCCGAGTCTAGGGCCCTATTTTCAACTTTGATCTGCAAATCTGACACTTTGCAACACTCTCCTACAACTCCACTTTTCTTGCTTCTTCAACTTGTGACCTGCAATTACAGAAAAATGGGGAGGGGGTTGTGGTGTTTATTGGCTTGCCTCAGTCAAGCCCCGAAGAGACATTCAAGTCTTCCGAACACCGTTGTCAGATAGAGAGTGCGTACCCTTGGGAGGCAGAGGAAACATCCAAATGATAAATGCTTGAAAACACAAATGATATCACCTTGTAGTGAAGATCTCATGGAAGGAAGAATCTCTTCATGCCATGAGGAGATGATTGCTCAAATATGCAAATACAAACACATAAACAACACAAATCTACTCTTGCTACACAATGAATGCCTTGAATCACCTTCACATAAGCTCATGAATCAAAATTGCCATTTATTTGACAAATGAATGCCTAAACATGCTTATATATGCAACTACAAACACTCCCGCCAACAATTTCATAATTCAAACTTACCGTGTCAGCATATGACCTAAATAACGGTCACAAGCTGACACTTAAAATTTGGGCCTGACCCAAAATAGGGTAGGACTAGGACATGGGCGCCCAAGTCCTCCCCCCTATTTTGGGTAGGGTCTGCTTCAAGGGATCCCCCTAGGTCCCATTTCCCATGAAACTTAGGGTTCATTTCATCGGGATGTCAAAATATGATGCAAGATGTCCTAAATGCAGATTAAAGACCCGGGAGCTAAACCTTATGAGGGAAAAGTCCCCAAGGGGACATTTTCCAATGTTGCATTAGTATAGATATCTTTCAAAATTATGTATTGATTCTCTTCTAGAGCTATTATAATTAGATAAAATGATGTTTTAAATCCTTTAATATGGTGACTGGTTGGAAAAGAGAATTATGTAAATTGATAGTTAGTGGTATTCCAATTTCTTTTAGGATAAAAGTGATATAATTGCATACATGAACCTTGTTTAGTGAACCATTTGGAATTGAACAAACATTTCTCGAAAATGCTTTAAATTGGTTTTGATAATAGAATGTCCATCTTATATTAGGCCCTTTAACTCGATCCTTCATCTATTGTACCTTGGTCTATCTAAAAGTTGAGTCTCTTTATATTTTCCTTGAATCTCGAATGGTTCTTTAACATATTTTCCCTTGTAAGTTCTTCATTACATGTACCATTTGTGTGAGATTGCCTTGAAAATGGTTAGGTTTTAAAAATGTCTGAGATTCAAATTTAGAAGGGTGAAAAGTCATCTACATGAAGTAGAAAGTAGAAAATAAAGGGTTGTGTATTCCTTTTTAAATAAATAAAGGTTTCTATGGTGGATTGTGAAGTGTCAAAGTATTCATTATTCCTATAATTATTGATTTTGAATAAAATAATAAAAATAAACTAAAGGTTAGAGTTAAATGCGTTAAGAGCACATAGAGGATAATATATATAGAGATGTGTGCTTATTCATTCTTGTTATTGTATCCATTAATATAATATAAAAGAATGCTTTAATTTGTTAGTTGCATGTGGGAAAAAACTTGTGCAATTAGCCAATACATGAGTTAGTATTGATTTATAGTTTGTAGCAAGTTTTGGATATTGTACCTTGTGTATGTGGTCCTTGTGTTTGTTGCCTAGAAAAGAAGAATTAAATGAGAGATTGTAGTCATCCATATTAGTTGATAATGATGTACATTTCAGAAATGCTACATTTTATTTGTATTTGTAAAATAATAGGACATATTGGATGGTACTAGATAGCTTGTTATTGTGTTTTCATCATTAATGTATGCACTTTAGTCTATTCATCTACTATTTATAGTTGTTACTCCCATGTGAATGTTTGAGAGTGCCTATAAATTGAATCTCTTGCTTAATACTTTGAGGATTAGAAATTGTATGTGAACATAAATCTTACTTGATTGGTAGAAAACTTAGCTATGTTGCAAAAAAGAAAAAGAAAACCCAAGACTAAATGTAGAAAATAATCATAATATTGTTAGGAATTCAAAGGAAATAGGTTTGAATTGTAGTAGAAGTACTGGTTGATCATCTATGTTGATGTATGAATTGAGTTAGAAATTGCAATATATAAATATTTTATGAAGAGTTAAATTCTCAAATACATTAATTGAAGTAAGAACCTAGTATGGTTAAACAGGTCATGTATTGCCTCTTTATGTTAGTTGGATGTATATAAGTAACTATATTTAGCTTAGGTCAAAGCACAAGAATTGATGGTAAACCACTATGTTTATGTATGGGATTGAACCAAATAAGAGAAATTCGTGTGTAAAATATTTATGTTGTATAAAGTGATAAAACTTATGGAAAATTCTTGTGTGTTAGTGAACGCTAGTGCATTAGGTGATTGTCTCACAAATCATTTTGTAGGGTATTCATCACCTGCTTGAGATGATTGTGTTTAGATAACTATGTTTGAGACTAGTGAGCTTGAAAACATAAAATAATATATGTGTGATTCCTTTCTCTTCTAGTAGATTGAGGGCACAAGAATAATTAGGGTTGAGTGAAAGGGGTGTTCATTGGGAGGTTATAATAATCCATGAATGTATTTCTTGATCGAATCCCCCTTTTATATAACCACACTCGTTAGTGCATAGAGAAAGTATAATCCTTGTTGATATATTTTTGGGTTAAGGGTGGTCATTAATGTGCCATTATTTGGATTTACTCTCATTGTTTGTTCACACTTTTGATATCTCCATTAGATACTAGTGTTGGGAAACTATTTCTAGTATAGATTTTTCACTCTTTAGTGCAATAGTGATTTATGGTTTCAAAATATGATGGCCTGCCTTGCTAATCACAGAGTATTCTGACTCACAGAGATTTCAAATATAAATAACCCTCGCACATATGATAGGAAGTTCAGGATTAAAATTTAAAACAAACTCAAACATTGACAATCCACAATTAGCGACAGGAAGAACAAGATGCAGATTATATTTCTATTGGCTTCTAATAGAGTACAAACAATATGATATCTGTTCAAATAATGTTTCATTCATTCTACAGAGGCATTACATTGCACAACACATCTGGCCTTCAATGATCGGCCTTCATTCTTCTATCTTACCATACCTCTGTTCTTCACCAAACTCGGCCAATCCCAGATCAGTCTGTTCTAGAAAATAATAAGATCCAACACGTTCTACCATTCAATCCTCCCAATCTTCCCTTTGATCCCTCCCATGACTGTTCTCCCCATTCTTCACTTGTAACTATCGAATAAAACTACCAACGGTTCACTTGCAACTATCGACGACAATTAAACTCCATTGGCAGTTTACTCACCATCAGTTCAACTAAATATCTTCCTGTCCCAATGACGATAGGAAGGCAATTGCCTTATGTGACATGAATAAGAATTACAATCTTGCAAGGCATACGACACGTGTTGACATCTAAAAAGAATTGCCAATTACAACTCAACAAAACCTTACAAAACAAACTGAACTACCAAAACTGGAAGAAAGAAATAAACCAAAATTGAAATGAGAATGATGCCCCTGCATCAAAATAGTATTAGGTGTTACTATAATGAGAATTTGGACAATATTATCCTTGCGTTACAATCTCTTAGATACTCCTACACACGTAATACTTTGGCACTAGGATTTTTACATTGGTTATAGTGCATGTTCTAAGTTGTGAAAGGCATGGGGTTATTTGATGTGAGGATCTATCCTAGAATAATTATTGAGGTTGAGTATACCATACCCCTTCTCCCCTTTTGGTGTCTTGTTAAAGCCATGATGTGATTCTTGATATTCAAATTTTTATGAGATTGTTGTATTACTTAATTATTTAAATTACTTATTTATTTATTTAATCATGAATCTTCAAATTGTTAACCAATAGTATGGAATGTTTATCACTTTGGATTGCTTAGCCGATTCATTTTTGATATGTTCCCCTGCCTTAGGGACTCATTGGATTGGACTTTTGATTGAATTTGAAATTTTTACATTGGCAGACACACTTGAATTTTATTATATTAATGAGATTTTATTTTAGATTTTAGTTAATATTTTTTGATTTTTAAGAATTATTATTTTTGAACCCCTCGACTGTTGGTATGTCTGAAGTTTTACATGCATTAAATGGATTTTTTTTGAAAGGGGTCCCTGGTAGGTTGTATGGGGGAAGTAGGTGGCTTGAGAATTTCTTGAAGAAATGAGATATACTAATAGAATGGTATATGATGGTCATGTTCCTTTCCCTTGGATTCACGAATATATACCTTTCCTCACTTTTAGTGCTAGGTTATGTTTGGTATCGTCCCTTTTGAGAGATGAGACTTGGTTGGTACCATAGGAGATTAGATGTCAATTCTAAGTCATAAGTCATTTTAGTTTCTAGTCATGTAGCTTCATGATCCTAATCTTCCTTGAATGTGTTGGGCATTGATTACTCTCATAAATCCATTTGTGTGAGTATAGTGTTGCGATTTATGGAGACATCATTTTGTATACATTCTTGAAACATGTAAGTGTAGGGTATTATGTGTAAGCTAAGTATTAGCTCAAAACTAAGTGTTAGTTATGGTTATGTTAGGAAATAATGGTTGACAACTTGATTCGTTAGATGGGTCTTTATGGTGATGCTTTAATTTGATTGTCAATATTCATGATAAGGTAGGAAGGTTAAAAACCTTGATAAGTTGCAAGTAATAGTCTAATAATTGTTATGTTTTATTATGCATTGGTATTTTTTTTACTTTACGTGTGACGCCTGTGGCACTTTATGAACTATATTAGTGTTTTAGCACCCTTGACGTAGGAATTAATGTGCATAGTGATGTATTGTTTGTTTTACATACATCGATGTATGGTTGTACCTTATAGGAAAGGAACACCAAAGCATTGACTACTTGTTGACAACCTTGTATTAAAAAAAGTTCTTCAACTTGGATTAGGAATCCCACTACCTCGACTTAATGTTGGGTTATTCTACTTCATCTTTTGAGGGATTCCAGGAGGAAGCCTAATCTTGAGGGGGGAGAGTGTGAGGCCCACTCCTCCTCATGTTCACATCTTATTTTAATGGACTTGTTTGTGTAAAACACTCTTGGATGTGCTATTATACTTTTTTATGATTATAGATGATGTGGACATTTATAGTATATTTAGAATAGTAGTTGAATATATGTTGTGATAAAAAACTGTTTAACTAGTGATTATGGACTCATTTACACTATCTTTATTCGAGTATAGATCCATGTTTACGTTTTCTCTATGGATTGAATTTAGAATGGACC
Source organism: Cunninghamia lanceolata (assembly GCA_027924645.1). Taxonomy (NCBI): domain Eukaryota; kingdom Viridiplantae; phylum Streptophyta; class Pinopsida; order Cupressales; family Cupressaceae; genus Cunninghamia; species Cunninghamia lanceolata. Next base: position 10,095,577 of record BSBN01000427.1, read on the forward strand.
TTAATTGTGCAATGATGAATTTTAGTGTAATTGGATGGTGTTATGTGTTTATGTAATTGAGTATAAATGTGATTCTGTTAGTGGATTAAACTTATAATTAGATTTTGTTATCCTCAAATTTAGCTACGCTCAATTTGTAGGATGACCCCTACGAAACTTGTCTATTTCATATCCTACATCTCTAAGCACACAAAACGAGGTAAATTGCATTTGCCCTCATGCGTGGTCTCCTAGCCTCAGAACACCCTTTCAAGTGTCAACTTGTGTTAATTTCTTGAATTTTGCAAAATAAGTCTAATTGTAAATTTCACTTTTTGGGAGTTAGTAAATTTTTATATATGCAGTGGTGGGGATTTTTTCCACCATTGCATCTTCATATGCAGTTGCTGGTTTTTTTTGCCACAATTGCATCTTTATATGCAGTGGTAGGTTTTTTGCCACCACTGCATCTTTATATGTAGTGGCGGAGATTTTTGCCACCATTGCATCTTTATATGCAGTGGCAGGGTTTTTTGCCACCATTGCATCTTTATATGTAGTGGCGGGGTTTTTTTCCACCACTACATCTTTATATGCAGTGGTGGGGATTTTTTCCACCATTGTATCTTTGTATGCAATGGCGACATTTTTTGCCACCACTTCATCTTAGTAGATTTTTATATGCAGTGGCGATGTTTTTTGCCACCACTGCATCTTTGTAAATTTTTAATGTAAGGTCAGTGAAATTCACCGACCCTACATATTTTCCCTCTAGGTTGCACTGTTGGTAAAAAAGGCCAACCATGCAACTACTTGTTTAGATGAGTGTAATAAATGTCCTCCGTTTAATGTCATTTAGGGGTTTTAAAAGAAGATTTTAGTATTTTATTCCTACTATTTTTCTTTCTCCCTATCATCTTCATCCCGCTATGTCGCTGAAGAGAGCTTGCTTCAACTCATGCACAATTCATGAGTGGATTCGACAAGCTATCAGGTTGACTTTGGACAACCTCAAAGTGTTCTTGGGAAGGCATGAGAAAGCTTGTTGCACCATGAAGGATTCAATAACAAGGTTCTTGCCATTTCTAAAATTCAGGACCAGGTACCGAGGAAATGCAAGCAGTGATGAAGTATGCGGATTTCATAGAAAAAGATTGGTGGAGAAAGTTGATCATGCCTTAGTATATTTTTCAAATAGTTTTCATGCTTTATGTATTTAGCTTTGGCCATATTTACATGTACTTTTCAAATGTGCAATTACAAGTAGAAACAACGAAAGTCCTAAATCAATAAGGACTCTTTTTGTTGAATAATTCATACTTAGTTTTACTTTTCCTATTTTTTCTCATGGCCTCTCACTATAAATAAAGAGGGCCTCTTTTGTAATAGATATCTTTTAGTTATTGAAGCAAAACTCTGCCAAAATTGAAAAACATTTTTGAGACTTTGGGTTCAAGATTGTAAATCAAGATTTTATCAATAATAAGAAAAGCAAGAGAGCATTCAAACTTTGTTTTGGTAATCTACTTGTAGTGTATGAGAGATGTTCTTATGTCTTTTCTGATGAGCCTAGTTATTAGCCTATTTTTTTCTAGTTTTATGCAAGTTGAAAGATATTCCCAAACACTGTTTTAAGCATATTTCTATGTTATGTTATCCTTTATGATCATTATGTAGACTTGATCTTGGTTAATTAAGTATATGGAGATATGATTATGATATGATGAAATTGTATGTTATATGTTAGAATGTATGTATTATTGAGAATGTTTGTGTTGATTATGGTTGTTAGTATTTTGTACATGTTCATGGACTAATCTTGCAGCTAAAAGAGGAAGGACTGTAACCCATAGAAACTATAGGATACAACCCACAACCACAACATTTCTAGGTGCATAGCAGGGGAGATTCCAGTCTTGGCTAAGTGTAACAACCACGGCCTGAGGAAACTTGATGGAGAGAATCACGCATCGTGATAGGTGATCAATAAAGATGATTGGAAGCTTGGAGGACTCTATTACAACTAGAAGACTAATGGGACCGATTCAATCGATCCATATTCCCCTGTTTTAGTAGAGAGTTCTAATTTTGTTAGGACACTTCCTTCCTTATTTTCCTATCATTGTTTTTGGCATTCATTAGACTCTAGTTTATGCAAAGTGGTGTTTTTATGTTTATAGTTAAGATACCTATTTCAATAACTCCCCCGTGCCTATATTATGGTTTAGTGGTTGAGGTAGAAAAAGTTAAGTTTAGTTTGAATAAGTTTTTGTGCTACCACATATATAGCTATATGAATCTTTTCTGGATTATGTAAACAATGTTATTTAATTCTGAGTTATGAATATTATAGTTCAGCCAGATTTTATGTGATTTGAAAGATTGAGCAATGTATGTTAGAATCAATATTATTGTGTCTATATAAAAGAGTTAGATTTAAGTTTAAGCAGTGAGGCAGTCACCTGAACAAGGGCCACTTAGGATAACTGACCTTCACTTTATCTCTTCTATGTTATAATTGCTATAGCAGTTAATTTATGAATACAAGATCGATTAGATTCTTAGAGTTGCTTAGTTCAATTAACTTGTGATACTCCAAAGGATAGGAACAATTCTCATTAGAAAATTAGAATTCATTCCTTATTAATATGTTGTTACAATCTTACATTGCAAAGTATCTATAGCAGTTGTAGTAGGATTACTTTCTCTTGTTAATAAGTAGCTTAATGTAGTAGATAAGTTAGATAGTTTGATCCCTGAAAGCACATACAGTGCAAGTGCCATCACAAGTCTATAAACCCTGGTTGACAATTTGATGAAGGTTTTTTAAAGAAGTTATAGTGGACTGTTCAGTAGGAGATTCCTTTGAATTGAGTGATTACCACCAAGTTTACCAAGCATTGTAAAGACACTACATTGTATGAAGAGATTTTCACTAGGTATGGAGCACGAAGAGAAATTATCACTGACCAAGGTCCCCAGTTCACTTTTGAACTCATTTCAACATTGGTTAAAGAATATGAAGTTAGGCATAGGAAGTCCACACCTTATCACCCTCAAGCCAATGGGAAAGTGGAAGTTACAAATAGAGAAATTGAGAATATTCTGACCAAGACAGTGAACATTCATAGGAAGGACTGGGCATCTAGACTACTAGAGGCAGTATGGGCATACAAAACCACATGGAAAACAACAACTAGTTTCACACCTTATGAATTAGTGTATGGTAAAACAACAATTTTACCAATTGAATTTGAATATAAGACATTAAGGACTACCCTAGCACTTGACATGGATCTGAATGCAACACAATGAGAAAGACTCCATATTCTCAATGGATTAGATGAGATTAGAATGGTAACTATGCACCACATAGTGATTGTTCAAAAGCAGAGAGCCAAATGGCATGATCAATATATTAAAAGAAAAGAATTTCATGTGGGTGACTGGGCTCTATTGTATGATTCAAAGTACAAAGATCATAAAGGAAAATTGCAATCTAGATGGTTAGGACCTTATGAGTACACCAAGTGTTTCCCAATGGAGTTATCAAACTACAAATAATAGATGAGGTCAGATTTTCACTACTGGTTAATGGCCATCGATTAAAGTTTTATACCAGACCAGCAAACAGAGAAGATTTTCTAAATAAATGATTTATTCCTAACCATGAGCCGGATATTGCTATATCATCACCTAGCAGTAACATAGAAGAAGACCTTGTCACTTATCATAGTGATTCAGTAGGTGAGCTACATAGCTCACCTCCTGAAGTCACTCAGGTATAATTTATTTCCTTTCCTCACATGCACACACAACACAAATGCCGCCATCTTCATGAAGACCAAGTCAATCATACGTAGGGACCTGTTGAAGGCAACAAATCCATGTTGCCATCATATACATTGGGACATGTTGGAAGCAAATGTGCAACAACTATCCATCCACTCACATGCAACAACTATCTGTCAGTTAATTCAAATTTTGTGCTATGCACTCTACTTTTCGAGCGCATGCAACTGTCGTTCGTCATCACACCACATGCAAATTATATCAGCTTGTTCACACGTACCAAAGTATCATTCCACCATTTCTCATAATAATAAGTTCTATCCAATCAAACTTATGTTGCAGTCACATTTTCCAATGCTCCACTTGCGTGAAGTCCAGTTCATCTCATTCCACTAGGTACAAATATTAACTTGCCATTATTTGACGCATATATTTCAATATTTCCTTATATGCTCACATTTAATAATCTAAAATTATCATTTGTAATCTTATATCCATATACTTTCATCCTTCTTCTTTCCGAACATAGCCTTGAATTGAGCTCACTTCAAGAATTTAGTTGGGGGGAGGGATAGTGTTTTTGTTCAAAACAATGATTGTTCTCCATTGTTAGTTATACAACACAATATAAATAATACAACCTATTTTTCATTTTTATGACTTCTCTACTAATTTGTTTGCTAAATTATCTGCTATGCCCAATTTCCCATAGTTCCGAGTTGATTTAAGAGGGTTTGATAGTTTAGGCTGGTATCATATAGCAATGGAATATATAGGGGGTTATTGGAAGTGCAGGGTTATTAAAACTAAAAGAGCAAACATATATAATAGAAGGTTTGTAGAAAGGGGTTGTGGTGAATTTGAATTTGAAATTGGTAATATGGGAGGAGACATCATCAGACGAGAAACTACAGTGCATAATATAGTACTGGAAGACCAATTAACTTTGCCAATCCTAACACAGGCAGGATGGATTGACTATTTCCTAAAACTCATAGAATTTGATGAAGGTATAACGAGGTAGTTTGTAGCCTCAATTTACCATGATGAAGCCACTATAAAAGGTCTGATAGTGGATGCTTCAAAATTAGCAATTGCTGAGGTATTGGGTGTACCTAGAAATGGTGAAGAGTTCCCCATCGAAGCAGATGCAATAGCTGCAAGAGAAAAATTTAGTGAGGAAGGGGAGTAGCTGGAATCTACATCACAAGTTACTAAAAGATGATCACTTATAGAATTGTGGGCTACTTGTGCCATGCATATTATCAAATACCTCACTTGTTATGGTAGGCAATCTATGTTATACACTGTCCATTTCAAATTGTTAAGCCATCTTCATCATAATAGAGTAGTTAATGTGCCAAATTTCCTATATAGTTTCTTAAAGAGAATGGGCTATGAATATAAAAAAAAAATCAAAAAGATCATTATTATCCCATGATTTCTTGGTCACTTTGTTAGTTAAGAGAAGTCTTAGGATGCAGTATCCAAACGTGCCTTGGAAATGATCCTTGAAATGCAGAAATATCAATGATATCCTTAATGAGCCAGCAACACCAGAAAATGGAGTCACCTACTGCATCCTTGAGAGAAAACCCTGTTTCACCTGTTGCTTCACCTACCCAGAGCATAGAGGAGATAGGAGAATAGGATGTGCCAATTGTGCCAAATGTAGTATCCGATCAACCTATATTGGAAGAAGAGAATCAAACCCTAGAAGAAGAGGCCAATCAGGACCCATCCTCTAGTAAGACACCTAGCACCAAAACACCAAGAACTAGGATTTAAAGAAGAGTGGTTCCTCTTCTAAGCCTACAAAAAGGTCAAAAGAGAAATCCACACCATTAAGGTATTCACATTGCCTTAGAGAGAAAGGTGTTATGAGGAGTGCTATTGAGAGACTTGGAAAAGAAAAGGAGGATGTGGTAGCAGTAGAGAGTGACCATGAGCTAGAGGATAATGTGATAAAAAATGTACAAATCCCCATCAAAAGGAAATGGTATGTGTCCAGTACCTTTGAATTTGAATTAGAGGACATTTTTATTGCTAAAAAAACTAGGAAGAAAACCCCAAACAACCTTGATAATGAGGAATATGAGTGTACAAGAGGTGGTGATGAACAATCTTCAAAGGATGAGGAATTATTGCTTAAAGACAAGAATATAAGAAGAGAACTGGAGGAAGCTATCGATGGAATAAAACAACTGGAAGAATTGATCAAAACCTATGAGTAGAAGGACAAAGAGAGAGAGGCAAGGATACATGAGTTGGAAGAAAGGGTTAACACCTATGACCAGGGATCAAAATTGGATTCCCTGGTAGAGCTAGCCATAGTAGCTGCAAGGAATAAGGAATTAGTGACCAAAGAAAGGAGAATCCCTATTGTCAAAACTCCAACCTGCTATACAGTTGTATCCTTAGGATGTCAATTATGGAAGGTTACTCAGGATTTCTCTGAATAGACAGAGGAATGGAAAGGAGAAAAAGAAACCATTATTGCAGACCACATTAAGGAATTGGAAAGGAAGGATATAGAGTTGTAGAAGCTGGCAGTTAGAATGGAGGAAGTAGCAGATAAAGTTGCTCATATTGTCAAATGTAGACCACCAGCTAGGACCTATGCCTTGTTTCTTTAAGAAATTTTTTTGAGTTACCAGTTTACTAGATTGTTCAGCAATAAACCAATTGACATGTGTGAGAAAATGGCCTTCCTCAAAGTTTTTGCTACTTCCACACCTGATGAACAAGATCAACTATGTGAATTTTATTTACATAATTATGTTGTGTCTGAGGATATTGAATGGAATCCATTAATTTATGTAGGGGATTTGCAGGTAAGAGCACTGACCTCTTACTTCAGAAATGAGAAATTGAGAGGGGACATTATGCAATCTTACACAGAAAGAGAATAATCCATTGCCCTTCCAATAAGAAAGGAATTTGAAATCCCTGAGTTTATCATTGCAGAATGGAATCAACTTTTAGAGCACAAGGGTGTGGGGAGAAAGATTATGAATTTGAGGCTACAAGACTATGATAGGATTCAACATTTGACAGTAGGGATCATCGATCATTCTCACTAGCATGTATTGGACAGGTGGAATAGCTTGACTCTAGAGTTACAAAAGAAGGAACCCCATTCTGTCCACAACTTCATGGCCATATTTGAAAAGGTCATGAAATACATGGACATCACCAAGGGACAAGCACTGAGCTGGATACCACTTACTTTCTAGCCCCCTATGCTTCTATATCCAGTGCCAAATTGGACTGGAAGGAGGAGTACAGAGTGTGAGAAAGTAGAGGTCTCTAGGATGAACATGTTGGCATACAGTAATGGATTTAATTTGGAGCAGACTCAAGGAGTAGGTACTGTTATAGATTTTAGGGAGATCACCCTGTATTACAACCTACAACCTTAGTGATTTTCTTGAGGTCAAGAAAAAGGATAGTTGGGGGGTGTGATGAGCTTAGTTATTAGCCTATTTTCTTCTAGTTTTATGTAAGTTTAAAGCCATTCCCATACACTATTTTAAGCATATTTCTATGTTATGTTATCCTTTATGATCATTATGCAAACTTGAACTTGGTTAATTAAGTATATGGAGATATGATTATGATATGATGAAATTGTATGTTATATGTGGGAATGTATGGATTATTGAGAATGTTTGTGTTGATTATGGTTGTTAGTATTTTGTATATGTTCATGGACTAATCTTGTAGCTAAAAGAGGAAGGACTGTAACTTGCAACAACTATAGGATGCATCCCGCAACCACATCATTTCCAGGCATAGAGCAGGGGAGATTCTAGTCTTGGCTAAGTGCAGCAACCACAACATGAGGACACTTGATGGAGAGAATCACGCATCATGATACGTGATCAATAAAGATGATTAGAAGCTTGGAGGACTCTGTTACAACTAGAAGACTAATGGGACCAATTCAATCGATCCATATTCCCCTGTTTCATTAGAGAGTTCTAATTTTGTTAGAACATTTCCTTCTTTTCCTGTCATTGTTGTTAGCATTCATTACACTCTAGTTTATGCAGAGTGGTGTTTTTATGTTTATAGTTAAGATACCTATTTCAGTAACTCCCCTGTACCTATATTATGGTTCGGTGGTTGAGGTAGAAAAAGTTAAGTTCAGTTTGAATAAGTTTTTGTGCTACCACATATATAGCTATATGAATCTTTTCTAGATTATGCAAACAATGTTATTTAATTCTGAGTTATGAATATTACAGTTCAACCAGATTTTATGTGATTTGAAAGATTAAGCAATGTATGTTAGAATCATGATTATGTCTATCTAAAAGAGTTAGATTTGAGTTTAAGTAGTGAGGCAATCACTAAGCAAGGGCCACTCAGGATAACTGACCTTCACTTTATTTCTTGTATGTTATAATTATTGTAGCAGTTAATTTATGAATACAAGATCAATTAGATTCTTGGAGTTGCTTAGTTAAATTAACTTGTGATACTTCGGAGGATAGGAAAAGTTGTCATTAGCAAATTAGAATTCATTCCTTAATTAATCTGTTGTTACAGTCTTACATTACAGAATATCCGTAGCAGTTGTAGTATCATTACTTTATTTTGTTAATAAGTAGCTTAATGTAGTAGATAAGTTAGATAATTTGATCTCTGAAAGCACATACAATGCAAGTGCCATCACAAGTCTACAAACCTTGGTTGACAATTTGATGAAGGTCTTTTCAAGAAGTTCTAGTGGACTATTCAGTAGGAGATTCCTTTGAATTGAGTGATTACCACCAAATTTACCAAGCATTGTATAGACACTACATTTTCTCTTGCACTTTCTTATGTAATTGATCAAATAAGTAGTGTGGATTCATATAATCTAGGAGGTGGTCTAAAGCTGATTTTGGATTCTTTGTGCTACAACATTATCTTTGGAGTTTATTTTCTATTTTCGTGAGTTGAAGATATTAGAAGACTTTGAGCTACTAGTTATTTTTTGTGTTCATTAATCTCTTGATAGCATACAGTGGAAACTTTAGGATGCACTATATTCTATACATTTCCAACTTCAAATCAGAAAAATAAATAACAAAAGACTTTGTGCTTTTGTGGATTTATTGGTTATTTCATGTAATGCCCCACCATGGAACCCTTGAGAGTTAAGTTTAACCAAGCAATATAACGGCGCAATTTTTTTTTAAAAAATAGAAGTAATGATAACAATACATAACATATTCTAATAGCAACAAGTTAAACTAACATCTCTAGGGATTACATAGCTGCATTATTGCAATTTAACAACAATCAACAACATACATAGTTTATTCAAATAAACCAAATGAATCAAATTAACATCTTTCATTAAATCATTAGATAACTACATCAACATTTGCATTAAAGATTACAAGTGCAAAATAGTTTATCTTACAAGAGGAATTACATAATTTCATTGATACAAAAGCTCTTTTTCTGAATATATCAATTACATAATGAATTCCTCTGATACCCATATCTAGATGCAAATAGAATAAATATCTATCTTCAAATACAGGTGTAAAGCTGGATTCCACTACGAGAGATACATCCTTAACACACACGAACCACGACCCCAGAAAACCAATGGAAGAATGCACAACCACCTGACCATGTGGAGCCCTGAGGTCTACCCCCATGCTAGGACATAACAATGAGGTCCCACACTTACAACAGTCAAGATGGCAAATACAACTAGGTGAAACACTATTATGGATTCCAACAACACAGTCAAAATAAATATCATAAGTAGCTCAAACAATGCTCTCAAAGGCAAATATAAACAATGAGGAAAGAAATGCAAGAGGGAAATCTAGACTGCAGTAGGATGGAGTGTTATCTCATGGTCCTTCATGGGTTACCCTGACAGTCTCTCACTAGATGTCGGCCCCCATATATGGTTACCTTGACAGTCTCTCACTAGATGCTGACCCCATAGGGTGACACATGCAAAATCAACCTTCCTTTCGTGAAGACAAGGAAGTTGATCTTGCCAACTAGGCCTTCTCATCCCATCCTTAGTCTAAATTAGCACTGTAGGCATGGGTGAGGAATCTAATTATCTAAGTTACTGTGAATGACTACCCACCCCCTAGATTTATTATTAGGTTATCACTTGTCAACCACTTCCAATGGGTTACTCTGATAGCCACTTTGGGCACTGGCCCCACATTGAAAGCCACTCCCCTATCTACATCCAGTAACCCTAACCATCTAACAAGAAAATCTAACATCACATGATAAGTATACAAAGACAATGTAAGGTATCTCCCTTCTTGCAAACAAACATAACCATCAACTCAATATCAAATCTCAAATCGACATCCTTCCTCATTATTAAATACCAATGACCTCTTACAGATAGGGAGGCATCAACTCTTCATTATCTCAAGACACCACATTTGATCAACCATACTAGGCCTCTGGAGCCAAATAACTAAAAAGGATAAAAACAAGTACAAATAAAACAATATGAACTACTAGGAGGGTTTACAATAACTAAATCTTGAATAGACACATAGGTTCAACAAGCAAAACATAAAACTCAACTAAGGACTTCATCAACACCCTATAACTTGATCCAAATAAACATAACAATTTAATAATATGACAAATTACATTCAATTGACTAAAACAAATATATATCTAAGAAGCTTCATTATCCCATGTTCTACTTCTTACAATAGACAAAGCTACTAATATTCTTAATATCTTCATACTATGAGAAATGAAAAGATATTGCTCTTATCACACAAATGAAAACTTCTATTGAATAAACACTATTATTCTAACCTTACGAAAGATTTGACAACAAATGTATTACTAACTTTTACTATTCATTTAATTTGAGTAAAAGGAAGATATATCAACCTTCATTGATCTATAACACCATAAATAACTTACCCCATATTTCATACATAAAATTGTGAGATAGGATCCCTACTTATCTAAGAAGAGATTCCATCCAAGTTCTTGGAACTCACACCTTCAACATATATAATCATGAGTTATAAAACTATAATACTTACCTCAGTCATAACTTGTTATTCTAACAAACCCCTTCCTGGTAAGCATTTTATCCACAATGTAGATTTAAATTCAACTCATATATAGATGAAATTACAATCATTTATAACCCTTAAATTATATGTCAATAACATTATAAAATAGATACATCCTTATATAGATTTCTAAGTAAATATTGATGCTATCATGAGACAAATACACTCATATACATACAATTAAGAGCATTACTATGCCATTGGGATACAAAAGAAATCAAATGTAAATAGATGAGTATAAAATGTTAACATTTAAACAAATCAACACCCTTTATGGAAGAATAAAATGTAGATACCAAATACACTGAATTATGAGAATTGTTTTGATGCCATTAGGGATGCAAAGCAATCAAACATATGTTTCTAAAACGGATCCATGCCACTACATACATAAACTTCCACAAAGAGTAGACCATCTCTACAAATGCATAAGCAGATTTAATGAACTTCTAAGTACAATCTGATGCCTCCATGAATGCCATTGAAACACTTACAACTTCTATCATGGTTTGAAACCAAAACTAACACTTATGAATATCTAATATAAGTTAACGCCTAGCTATTCTAATATTTAAGGACTTCTAACATGGGCCAATGCCTATTAAGAAATAGCTTTTGTCATTTTGTATCTCCTAAATAAGACTGACGCCTACTATGGTGCAGGTTAGAACATTAAGAAACTTGTGAAGTATAAAACCACGCCACTATGGAATAGAAGAATTTGTTCTATATCTTTTTAGAAATTAAATCTTTCATGAATAGATCGACATATTATTAGGAGGAAGATCCTAATATCTGAGTTTCTAACATGGCCGATGCCTATTAAGAAGTAGATTGAATCATTTCAGAACTTCTAAATATCTATAATGAAATTAGTGCGACTTGACTGAATAAAATCCTCATGAAGGCACTGTCTCAAGGATTACAGGATAGGTTAAACATTTTATAGAGATATTAAAAGAAAGTGAATAAGTTTCCAATTAAAGACAGTGATGTGGTGAAGTTTACTATACCTACAACAAAGAGATCTACAGGTAACAAAGATGCATTTTCCTTCGTTTAGATGGCCACAACACCAGAATATGCACAAAAAGAGTTTATTAAAAAGGCATTAGAAGCTTTCAGGTGCAAATGCAATTCACAGGCGTAAAGCCAAATTTTAAAACCTTTGTCAGTGCCCTCCCATCCAGGTAAAGACATCCATCAATGCATAAAGGATAGAGGAGGTTTGTCAGATGCTGTAGTTGCAATGGCTCGGCTTGACATCTAGGAAAATGAGGAGGCACAGTCAAGGGGCATTAGAGATTTTAAGAAAAATCTTTAGAAACTATGATGCAAAAGTAAATGGCATGGCCTGGATTGGGAATTTAAGATACTAAATTCTTCGGTATCATTCCCTACACATATGAGAGTTTGAACATATCATGGATATCCATTAAAGCGTAATGAGAGGGGTATTTTTTTTATTTGGGTGAAACATGGGACACCAAAAAAATGACAGCAAATTAAGCACACAAGGATTTGTTGAGTAGGCACTGAAACTTTCAAGCAAATGTGTTCAACATGCGTAGAGTGAGCCTCAGGTGGACATGCATGCAAAATATAAAGCACATAAAAGGCACACAAATTGTTTGACAAAAATCCTCAAAGAGATTTCATTACATAGAATGCAATGATTACCAGATGTGCACAAAATGGATTTGTTGGAACGACTTAAGAAGCTAGGCACGTGAATCGGCTTGACAGAATGCCTCAAAGAGATCTGTTATCTCTTGGAATGCAATGATTGTAGGATATGAATGCATTGGATTTGTAAAAATAAGATTCCACGACTTATACTATCACTTGCACTCATAGATAGTTCGAGGAATATGCCGATAGGAACTACCAATGATGGTAGAAAATGCTCTGAGGTAAACTTTACAGCGTGAGACAATTCCCAACACTATATTGCTTACATATTATTAAGCGTGGTATGTGAACTCTTTGATAAGCTGCCTCAAGGAGAGTTTATCTCATGGAAATCATGTTGTAGGATATGCATAGGAAAAAGTGATGCAGAGACCAATGGAGATCAACACAACTTTGATAGGTGACAAAGTATCCAATAAGGTAGGACTATTTTTATGAGAGGCAATGTTTACAAGTTCATATCAAAGGGCTCATATGGAACATGGCACTAAACCCCTAATCCTCTGAAGGCAGACATCTAGAGGATCCTTTGACATCTAGAAGGATAACCCCAATCCATCCAACAAGTATTGTCTACTCACAAAACGCTACTTCCCTCACAATGTTGTGGTAGAGGATAATTCACAGCCTAGACACTTCTATGACCAGATCAACCTTGTTTGAGATACCCTTTATGAGGCTTGACAACATGTTAAAAACTTGCCATGGATTGTTTAAGAACATGTGCCACTTTCATTGAGACTGTCCTAGTATCAAGAGCCCTAATTAGGCCTACGTTACAAAGCAAGTGCCTTTTTCTTGCTTCACAGAACTTCCTAAACTAGTTAGACACTTCCATTTCATGCCCAAACCAAGGCTTTTTTAGGTTTTGAGGCCCCACCATTGACTGTAACCAATTTGGCTTATGATGTTCCTTCTACACATATACCTAGCACATGGTCTTGCTAGGTTATTTAAAGAAATCTCTACCACAACCTATTTATTTCCAAAAACACCTTCAAAAAACATTGAAACAAACACTAACAAATCCATTCCACTGATCAAGGAGGGTTTGATTCAGTGGAATGGTGAGAAACCCATGGTTTTCTGTCAGAAACCCTAGATGAGGGTTTATCAAACCCAATTCAGAAGAATGCATATATCTACTCTCTATAGATGTTTGAAAAACCCAAATAAACTATAAAATATTCCAGATTCACCCTACTTTCAAGCCACCATTGTAGTCTTCTATGACTCCTCCGTACAAGGGCACAGCACGTATAAAAACATTGGAAAATATAGAATATAAAGGCAGAAAACTATTGTTCCTTATTGATTTCTTCACCAGTTCACTTCTCTCTCTACAAGGAACATCTACAAGGCTTTAAGAAGCCTACCTTGATGGTTTGGAGTAGTTGGAGGGGTAGTTTGAATCTGTGGGAGACTGGTAAACTGTTTACAACCACCGAACTACCCCTGTTTTGTTAATGACTGCAACTAATTACAATGAGTTCTCATCTATATTGTGGGGTTCCATGACAAACAAGGTCTGCAAATAGCATTACAAGGTAAATGAGCCTTTGATAAGGCATTAGACCTATTGACTCCTCCCCTATATGCCATAAAAGGCTTTACAAACATGAATACTATGATTGTTCCATTACATCTTATGACTGTCCCCTTACAACATGACATCAACAAGGTATTTTTTTAGACATGGTCCTTATTACAAAACATGGGAAATGGTCTTTCAAGACCTTATACATCACAAACAAAGCATGAACAACAAAGACAAGTAGAATCTCCTTGGTGCCCCTGCACCATACTCCCGGGGTGGGAAATAACTCAAGTCTCTTGAGGAAGTAGATCAACAACTGTGGTTCCATGTTTCAAAATGTCTTCTTCAATCATCTAGGTGGCATCCTCAATAGGTAAACCACTCCATTGGACAAGGTACTCCTTGTAAGTTCTCCTCCTAGTCTTCTTCAAGACTTTGGTGTCCAATATGCATTCTGATGTCAAGGGTTGATTGGGTGGAAGATCCTTAACCCATTCTACATTCCTTGCTGCTGTCACATCTACCTCTGAATCTGCATCATTACCGCCCCTATAAGGAAACAAATCAGAGATATTAAAGATAGGAGATATGGTCAAGCCTTGAGGAAGCTCAATCTCATAGGCATTGGGCCCAAACTTGTGCACAATCCGGCAATGACCTATCTTCTTCATGAGGAGTTTGGTTGGCTGCCCCTTTGGAAGTCTTTCCTTCTTCAAATGTGCCATGACCAAATCCCCAACCTTGTATTGCACATCTCTCCTTCTCTCATTGGATTTCTCTTTGTACTTCTCATTGTTCTTTTGAAGAGTTTCTCTTACATTATCATGGATGTCCTTCATGGCCAATGCAAAGTCTTCACCTTGAGCACTCTTCCTCTCCAATCCATGTAGATCCCTTAATTCAAGAATGCCTCTTGGGTGAATCCCATAGACAATCTCAAATGGACTCCTTCCTGTGCTTCTATTGGTGGAGTCATTGTAAGCAAATTCAACTTGAGGGATGATCATATCCCATGCTTCTCCATGCAATTTTGTAAGACATCTAAGAAGATTTCCCAAAGACCTATTCACCACCTTAGTTTGGCCATCAGTCTGAGGGTGATAGACTAAAGTGAATGACAATTGAGTGCCCAATTTCTTCCACACAGTACGCCAAAAGTGGCCCACAAACTCCATGGATTCTAACAATTTCCTTGAAGAATAAACTAGCAATGTGTGAAGCATCATTAGTGCATTTACATGGCAAGAAATGAGCCATCTTACTAAACCTATCCACCACAACAAATATGCTATCAAAACCTCTTTGAGTCCTAGGAAGACCCAAGACAAAATCCATGCTAATACTCTCCCATGGCCTATTAGGAATAGGAAGTGGCTGATATAGACCAGCATTAGATGAAGTACCTTTTGCCCTTTGACATATACTACAACTCTCAACAAATTTTCTGATGTTTGATTGCATTTTTGGCCAAAAATAAAATCTTTTCACATGATCCAATGTTTTATCTAGCCCAAAGTGACCTCCTAGACCACCACAATGCTTTTCCTTTATGATGTTCTCCCTCATGGAACACCTAGGAACACATAATTGGCTACCTTTGAACAACAACCCTTGCTGCAACAAAAACTCAGAAAAATCAGAATGGTAAGTGTCCAAAAATTGAGAACAAACTTCATATACCTCCTTAAAATCCTCATCATCCTGGTACATATGTTTGAGGGAATCAATTCCCACACTTTGCAACTGAATTTCTTGCACCATACACACCCTTCTACTCAATGCATCTACCACTTTATTGGCCTGCCCCTTCTTGTGTTTGATGGAAAAGGTGTATGCTTGGAGTTGTTCAACCCATTTCATATGCCTGTGACTGAGTTTCTCCTGTGAATTCAGAAAACTAAGTGCATGGTTGTCAGTATAAACAATAAACTCCTTAGGTAAAAGATAGTGCCTCCATTTTTTCAAAGCTTGCACCATTGTATACAACTCCAAGTCATAAGTAAAATATTTTCTCTTAGCATCATTTAGTTTTTCACTAAAGAAAGCAACTGGCCTGCCTTCTTGACTCAAGACAACCCCTATAGCAAGGTTACTAGCATCACATTCCACTGTAAACAACTTATTAAAATCAGGCAAAATAAGAATGGGCTGTTGTGTTACCTTTTGAGAATTTCAAAAGAATCATTGGCTACCTTTGTCCAAGAAAACTTACATTTCTGCCCCCCTTTAATGGTATCCAAAATAGGTGCACAAATATGACTAAAACCCCTTATAAACTTCCTATAGAATGTTGCCAAACCATGAAATTTTTTTACATCACTTGCTGTTTTAGGAGTTGGCCATGACAAAATAGCCTCTACCTTTTCTGGATCCATCTTCAAATTACCTTGGGAAATGACAAAATCAAGATAGGTGAGTTCTTCCCTCATGAAGACACTCTTCTCCATGTTGATCATCAATTGCTCATCATGCAACTTCTTCAAAACCTGATCCAAATGCTGCAAATGCTCTTTCTTTGTCCTGCTAAACACAAGAATATCATCAAGATACACCACAACAAATTTGCTAATGAAATCCTTCAACACTTCATTCATAAGATGAATGAAAGTACTTGGGGCATTGGATAGACCAAATGGCATCACCAACCACTCATAAAGACCCTCATTTATTTTAAAGGCTATCTTCCATTCATCCCCTTGCTTTATCCTAATTTCATGATACCCACTCTTAAGATCAATCTTAGAAAAATATCTAGCCCCTCCCAAATAGTCCATTAGGTCCTCAATCCTAGGCATAGGGAACCTATATCTTATGGTGATCTTGTTAATAGCCCTAGAATCCGTACATAATCTCCATTTACCATCCTTTTTAGGGGCTAGGACTATTGGAACAACACATGGGCTAAGGCTCCTTCTCACTAAACCCTTATCCAACAACTCTTGTACTTGCTTGGCAATCTCTTCATTTTGTGATGGTGTCATCTTGTGGGCTACTTTGTTTGGCAATGTAGACCCCGGAATGAAATCAATTTGATGACTTATGTCCCTCATAGGTGGTAATACATTAGGCATATCCTCTACCATGATACCCTTATACTTTTCTAACAATTGCTGCACCTCCTTGGGAATCTCTTCCTCACTAGGATCATGCGAATTAGGACTGTTTGAAGGCTTCAAAATCAGAGCATACCCTTGGGTTCCTTCCTCCTTAAGGGTTTTAAGAAACTCTCTACCACTCACCAACATGACACTTGACCCTACATTCTTCTCCACACTCTCATCCAGCAAAGGATCCATTTTATACTTCCTACCATTCTTGGTTATGACAAATGAGTTTGACTTCCCATCATGTTGGGCTTGTACATCATACTGCCAAGGACGTCCTAACAACAAATGACAAGCATCCATGGGGAGTATATCACACAAAATCTTATCTTTATACTCCCCTATCTCAAACTCTACCCAAGATTGTTCATCAACTAAGATTTGCTGCCCCTCATTCAACCATGCCACCTTATAGGGACTAGCATGAGGAAGTCTTTTCAATTTCAACTTGTCTACCATATCAATAGATACCAAATTTTTAGTTGAACCTGAATCAACAATTAGCTTGCATATCTTACCATAGGCCTTGCATGTTGTCCTGAACAATGTCTTCCTCTAAGGGGGTTCTTGTGTTTGAGGCACCTTCAACATGGTTCTCCTCATCATCAAGCTTTCTCCATCATGGACTGGGGCTGCACTTCCAATTGGAGAGTTAACACTTTGGCAATCTTCCTCTTGGATCAATTGGTTCCTTCTCTCTATACCATGAGAGCTTGAGGCTTGCTTCTCAGGACATTTGAAGGTTGGGTGCCCCACTTGGCTGCAATTGAAACATCTCCCTGTGAAGACACTAGGAACTCTACCTAGTCCACTGAATCTACCCCTTCCATTGGGTCTCCTTCCTCTAAAGCCTCCTCTTGAACTTGATTCTTCACTTTGTTCTTGGGAACTAGACTCCCCTTGGCTTCTTTGAAACTAATTTCTAACTCCAAAACTGACCCTACCTTTGAAATTTCTGCCCCCTCTACTTCTATTTTGCTGCTCACCTTTCCTCTTCAACTTCTTGTCAGCCCTCAATGCCATTTGAAAGCATTTGTCCATGTTCTTAGGGATTAAAATACTAGTCTCATCTTGTATACTGAATTTCAGGCCATTGATGTACCTTGCAACTTTTCCCTTCTCATCTTCTACTTGCCCACATCTGAGAGTAAGCTTATGAAACTCTTCAGTGTAAGTGGACACATCCATGTCCCTTTGCTTGAGATTTTGCATCTTCCTATAAATTTGTACCTCATAATCTACTATAGAAATTGGGATTTGATCCTCTCCAACATCCTGCTCCAAGAAGTGATCATTCTTCTCCCACTCTTCACCCTCTCACCTTGGGTGTAATTACACCATGTGAGGGTAGCACCCTTGAGTTTTGTTTTGGCAAACTTCACCCTCTTGTTCTCAGGTACTTCCTTGTATTCAAAGCAGTTATTTAGGGCCTCAATCCACTTCATAACTTCATCAGCATTCATCTTGCCACTAAACATTGGGATCTCCATTCGGTCCTCTAAAGAATCTTTGCCAATTGCTTTGATGACTTCAAGGAAGTGTTTCTGATCTGCACGTATCTTTGCCTCTTCCTGATTTTCTTCTTCTTCCTCCTCTTTTCTTCCTCTCCATCAGAACCTTCATGTAACTTCTTCCCTATCCTCAATGCCTTCAACTTAGCTTGGAGTGCTTCTTTGACTCCACTCTTAATCTTCTCTTCCATCTCCTTAAACTTCTTAACCACCTCAGTGGTCATCCCTTTTGGAGGCATGTTGCTAGCCTCTCCTTCACTCTCCTCTACTGACATATACCGAATCTTAATCACGACCAATTGACAGAACCTTTTATGGCTCTGATACCACTATGATGCAGAGGCCAATGAAGATCAACACAACTTTGATAGGTGACAAAGTATCCAATAAGGTAGGACTATTTTTATGAGAGGCAATGCTTACAAGTTCATATCAAAGGGCTCATATGGAACATGACACTAAACACCTAATCCTCTGAAGGCAGATATCTAGAGGATCCTTTGACATCTAGAAGGATATCTCCAATCCATCCAAAAAGTATTTTCTACTCATAAAACACTACTTCCCTCACAATGCTGTCCTAACCCTTGTAGCCCTGTTTTAGGGTTTGATAGAGGATAATTCACAGCCTAGGCACTTCTATGACCAGATCAACCTTGTTTGAGATACCCTTTATGAGGCTTGACAACATGTTAAAAACTTTCCATGGATTGTTTAAGGACATGTGTCACTTTCATTGAGACTGTCCTAGTATCAAGAGCCCTAATTGGGCCTAGGTTACAAAGCAAGTGCCTTTTTCTTGCTTCACAGAACTTCCTAAACTAGTTAGACACTTCAATTTCATGCCCAAACCAAGGCTTTTTTAGGTTTTGAGGCCCCACCATTGAATGTAATTGATTTGGCTTACGTTGTTCCTTCTACACATATACCTAGCACATGGTCTTGCTTTTCAAGAAATCTCTACCACAACCTGTTTCCTGCCAAAAACACCTTCAAAAAACATTGAAACAAACACTAAAAAATCCATTCCACTGATCAAGGAGGGTTTGATTCAGTGGAATGGTGAGAAACCCATGGTTTTTTGTCAGAAACCCTAGATGAGGGTTTATCAAACCAAATTCAGAAGAATGCAGATATCTACTCTCTATAGATGTTTCAAAAACCCAAATAAACTACCAAATATTCCAAATTCACCCTAATTTCAAGCCACCATCATAGTCTTCTATGACTCCTCCATACAAGGGCAGAGCACGTGCAAAAACATTGGAAAATACAGAATATAAAGGCAGAAAACTGTTGTTCCTTATTGATTTCTTCACTAGTTCGCTTCTCTCTCTACAAGGAACATCTGCAAGGTTTTAAGAAGCCTGCCTCGATGGTTTAGAGCAGTTGGAGGGGCATTTTGGATCGGTGGGAAACTGGTAAACTGTCTACAACCACCGAACTGCCCTTGTTTTGTTAATGACTGCAACTAATTACAATGAGTTGTCATCTATATCGTGGGGTTCCATGACAAACAAGGTCTGCAAACAACATTACAAGGTAAATGAGCATTTGACAAGGCATTAGACCTCTTGACTCCTCCCCTACATGCCATAAAAGGCTTTACAAACATGAATACTATGACTGTTCCATTACATCTTATGATTGCCCCCTTACAACATGACATCAACAAGGTATTTTTTTGGACATGGTCCTTATTACAAAACATGGGAAATGGTCTTTCAAGACCTTATACATCACAAACAAAGCATGAACAATAAAGACAAGTAGAATCTCCTTGTTGCCCCTGCACCAAAAAGGCTTACAAGGAAGACATAAAGTCTAAATCTGCGTCAATCTACATGCACCAAAATGGGAACTTGGGGTAGGGTAAGGACATCCATGCAATAACAACACAAAAAGGAAATAACTAGATGAAAATACAAATCTTGTGAGCAGTATAGGAGCAGCTTGGATTCCCTCAGCAAGCGGATTAGTAGATCCATGCATAATACAGTGAGCTATTTGGCAGAATGCATCAAAAGAGAAGTCGTCTCATGGAATATGTTGATTGTAGGGTATGCACCAAAATAGATTTATTGTAAATAAATATGGAACTTCCATACCATTCTAAATGTGAAGATACAAGCAAGGCTCCTGAAATGCAATGATCACCGGTACATTGAAAAAGCTTAAAATACTAACATGTAGTAGAAGTGGAAGCATGATCATGGCACACAAACTATGACAAAATGATCTCAAATAGCATCCCATTCAAATACATTAGCATTATACACTACTTGAGTATTTTCTAATCAAGCATACGGCTTAACATTTACTACCATCACTAAATCTCTATGCATTCCCAGATAATGTGTAATGGATCTGCAATATATGAACATGTGAAATGTAATATATGAAAATGAGAAATGCACCACTTCATAGTGGATGCAATCATCTTAAAAAAATGGAGTATGTGAATGACGATAAGAAACACATTTCTTTATATGAATTTGTAGCAGAAGACATAGATCTGGGCTTGAAAAAAAAATATATAAATAACCTCTACATCAAGATTCTCTCCTTCAGCAAAATAGCTGGTGTGACACTTCATTGCCATATTCCATATCTCTTTCCAATGTTTTCCCCCAAAAAAGTTCCCCCATGATTCCTGAAGTCGCCGAAGAAGATATGGAACCCCCCCTAAAAAGCCCAAAACTTATCTATTTTAAGTGAGAAAATCCTCCAAAATTCTCCAGAAGATTCCTCTCCTAAAGGCAATCAATTCTACCTTAATATTCTCTTACAACATGCTATTTATTTACAACTAGACAAAATAATTTATTACTATTTATATATATCTTTTGACAAATCAATATAATTTCCCATACCAATATTCCTGTTACTGAAACCCACTCTCTCCAAAATTAATTTCATTCAATATCCACCTCCAGGGAGATCTTACAAATTTGATTATTGTTTATTATACACTCACGACAACTCAATATACATTAATATTAATCTATGAATAATATAAAATAATGTCTTATCTATCTACACAAAAGAATATTTATTCACTTAATATGATATTAAATATTTATAATTTATCTATTATTATTAAAAATTATTAATCTAATTTCTATTAAATGAAACAATAGACTAACAATAAACAACTCAAAAATTAAATACCAAACATTTTCAACGACAACACTCTACAGAACAATAGAGACTCACAACCATGCTCCACACTGACCAAACTGACGTAACCCAAGACTGAGAACTCATCCTCATCGAGAATGATAACAAACTGAGGGACCTCATTTTATCTCCATTCCACAATTTCCATTGGTATGAAGGCACACTCGGACCTGTCAATTCAGGTGGACTCGATGCCTGGTACCTGCAATCCTGTAGCAAACGAAAGGGTCGAATACAAATATATATATATATATGTATATATATATAATCATCCAAACAAGCACACTGTGACAGGGAATCACAGAGTAGCAGGGTACTCAACATGAGTAATACTACACTGTCTGTTCACAAAACACATCACAAATATCCACATCAAGCAAGTTCCTTAATAACTAATCAACCAGATAACACATCATCAGATAGTCACATAAATCACATGGTAAAATTAATCCACATAATCAATTAACCCATAACTGATCACAACATAAGCATAATGTACCAATCATAAAGCATCAATAGTGTCATCATAGTAAACATCAATGATAACATCACAACCATGATCAAATAACACATAAAACATAAAATTTATCCACAAAATCTAATATGTCCATAAGGTTTTCATATAAACATAATCACCAGTAGTCAAATGTCGGCAAAGTAGTGGGTCTAATTAGCAACTAGATAACATCAACTAACATCATAACCGTAAGCCTACCATCAACATGTCTAACATACCCTAAGTATTCCGAGCATTTTACCTTCATCTTCATGCTCCTTGGCCCGACCACCTACACATCCAAGGTGAGAATGGAGGGGCACTACATTTCACGCTGGTATCATTTTGAGTATTAATATGTTCATTCAATCTTGATATTGGTTATTATTGTTCTAGTGAGTAGTTTTTAAGTTTATTATACATCGTAAGGATTAAGAAGAAACATCATTTCTAAAAAAAGAGAAATAGATTATGTGGAAACATCCAAAGAGTAGTTTATAGTGTACATAAATCTAGTTAAGTACTTGTTGATTGTAACGAACAATAAGAAGGGAGCCTCCCCTTTCTAAGAGGAAAGATTTAATATCATCACACTATGGTTGATATAATCATTTTGTCTTCAATTAGTTGATGACAAAGTATTCACCCAACATATTTACATTGAATCTTTATAATGACCATTTAATTACGATGTATCTATGTTGTCCATAGTGATTTAGATGTAAATGTTACTTCAACTATTATCTTGGATGTATTGATGTTTTTGTGCAAGTGCATAGGTGAATTTACATGACCAATAGGAATATCATGGAGGTTCTCAAGAAACCACTATTGTGATTCCCCAATGTTCTTAAGCCTTATCCTAAGAGGGGACTAAGGTCTTCTTGTGTAATGTGTTATGGATTTGATTTTATTGATTAACTTTTTAATTATATTTTATTACTATGAGTTGGGTTTGGTCAAGTTTCGTTAAGTGTCAAATCTCATATTTGAACTTAAGAGAGAATTTTTAGGGTCAATTAATGTTATTTTCTTTATTATTTAGGTAAAATTAAACCCCTAAAGTGATAATCTATGTGAGGGATCCATATTTGAGTATTTAAAGAGTGTTTTGGAAGTGTCTAGTGTTGGAAACAATGCAGATAACTAAGAGGGGGGGTGAATCAGTTATCTTATAAATTTTCTATTTTTCTTTTCTTTTTTTTTTTCTTAACTTATTATCAAAGCAAGGCATTCATAAGAGTTGAAAAAGAAATTAACACATAACACAAGGATTTTTACGTGGAAATCCTGTTAAGGGAAAAACCACAGGGTGACTAACCTAAGATTGTATTCTCTGTTAAAAGAATAAAGAGTACAAATTTGGCACTTGCCAATTAGGGCTCACTGCTTGAGCACATTGCTCACAAGAGGCCCACTACCTACAAGAGACTTACAGTCTACAAATGCTTACAGATGATACCAAGGTGTTTGAACTGATGAACAACATCTATACATGTAGGATTTCAGTTCCAGTTAGGTACAGTATACTGATCTGGCACATTTCATTCTTCCTCTGCTCAGTATTACTTTCTTGTCACATTCTGGGCTTGAATTACTGCCTTTGCTCTTATCTCTAGTTTTCTTTTCACTTAACCATACATACTATCACTTTCACACACTTACAAGCTTGACTCCATTGGGTATATATATCCACAACAAGGATTTCCAACAACTTCTTAGTTGGCAACAAGAACACTTGAGATATTTGCAAGCTATTGGTCTGTCGGCTGAATCCATGCTTGATTAGTGATGCACATCAAAAAATTAGACATAAAAGTCATTAATCATGTCGGCCAACAATGTATAATATCACAGATTGCTTGATCAACACCTTTTACACATTCGGATTGAAGTCTGATACTCTATCGGTTAGTTCTTCCTTTGTCTTCTCTGCCTGACTGGAACCCAACACTCAAATGCTCATATCTTTTTCTTGCTTTATCACCGGAGGCTAAATCTCTGGAATATGATAGTCATGATACCCCTCTTGACTTGTCCAAGTCTGCGACTTACTGAGTTACACCATCTGAGAGATCTGGACCTGATTGTTAGACCTTGTTACATAATCTGTTCTTGTTCACCGGACCAAAACAATCTTCAATCTGACTTCTAGTATAGGCATATTATGTACTGCGGATGTGTGGGATAGAATTTGTTTCCATCAATGACAACACTTATGAAGCCACACCGTGTCTCTTGCCAACATCTAGAGCCTTGAAAAGTGTCTTGGAAGATAAGTGATGAGTTTTTAGAGACAAATTTGATTTTGAATTACAAAGTCAAACTTAACCATAGGTTCATTGAATCTAGACATTTATATTTTATTTAATCCCTTCTTGAAGCTTTGGGTAGGGTTGGCCTTTCTATTTTTGGATGACTATTTTGAGTATCAAGGGTTTTGGTAAAAGAGGAGATTGGAGAGGAAGAGCTTGAGAGCTTGGAGAAAAGGAGATCTTAAGAAACTTGGATCAAGGGCTTTATCAAACTTAGTTGAAGAATTAAGGTAGGATTTTAATCCATTTTAAAAGTGTTTGTAGTGTTGTTGATAATATGATAATAGAAAGTTGGTAGTTTTTCTATGAGCACTCTTGTTTTTGTTTGAAAAAATTCCTTTGTGTATTGTTTATTTTGTGTATTGCTCATTTTAGGTTGGGGTTGTGTTGAGTGCAAAATTTTATATTTGGGTTAAGAGCCACCCATGTATTAGCATTGATAGAGGTGTGGACTCTCTCTTGGGGATACATTCTATTGCATGATGTTTGGTATGAGTGTCTTGGTGTATGGTGAATGGGTTGTGGAGAGAACTTGAATATTTTTGCGGGTTATTTGTGTTGTGGTGGATATGTGATTTGAGTGAAGGAGTATTGTGATCTTTTGGAGAGTTGTGGAATTTTTTTGATTATGAGGAGATGAAGATTTCTATCATATTTTTACTCTTTCCTCAAGAGGTTAGTGAGTCCCCTTGACTCCCCCTTGTTATGGATCTTGTCAAGATTCATTTGTGTATGTTAGCCACTAGGTAGTATGCAGATTTGTGAGTGTTTGTGTGTTCTTATGTTGTGAAACTAGTTTCTTGATAGCCTTCCAGCTTGAGGGTGGAGCTGTTTGCAAGTCCTACAACTAGGAGGTGAGAAAACCTTGGTCATGTGAGGCTTGGAGTTTTTTTGTGATGCATATTTGTACTATATTGGGAAGATATACTTCAAGGAGAAGGCCTGTTGTAAACTTATTTTCATCTTTCAAACCCTCATTGTAAAAGAGATGTAATTTGTAAACATTTGGGATAGTTATTTTTCAATTTTGTTATGTTAGGATGGAATCATATAAATGAAACTTTTGTTTCCATTGGTTTTGTAAGTATCCTTTAAGTCAAATTTGTATATGATTTCATACCTCTAGTTTTGGAAGGAATTGTTTCCATATAATTTTTTAAATTGCATGAATGCTGAAAGTGAGACTTTACCATAAACCTTTTGGTTATTTTTAGTTTCCTTTATGGCTAGAATTGAGAGAATTTTTTTCAAAGTGTTACACATAAAAGGGTGTAGAAATTTTGTAGTTATGTTCATGTTTTTGTTTGGTTCTTGAATGCATATCAAACACTATATAATAAATTATTAAATATTTCTATAAGTGTGCACTATTGAAATTTACTAATTTTATAGAATTAAATATAGAAACGGAAATACAATTCTATATATACTCTTTTACCTGTAGAAATGATTACAAAAAGAAATATTTTTGTATATGTCATGCCCACATTCGCCATGTGGTTATGAGATGATAACCACTTGTCATGTCCACATTTGCCATGTGGTCATGACATGAATTATCAAAAATTTTCCCACCTGACTCTAAAAACCCCCTCGTGCACAACATGCACGCTCGGTGACACACACATGTAATGGAGTTGTCTCTACAACTAATGTTAGGCACGTCGCCCGAAGGCGGGGAAAGTCAAACACAATGGGATGATGCAATACTCACTTCGCAATCCCTATGAAATGAAAGCCACTAATGGGGTATGCATTGCAAGGAGTGACACTAAGAGGGTTGGGTTCCAATCCGAACCCCAACCCTAGAGTTACTAAAATGAAGTGAGACGATTTCGATGTAGTTCAAAATCTAACCTTAGGTCAACTAAAGACTTGCAAAAATTAACATTAAAATTGATACTTTAACCAAAATCTACTTAAAGCATTCAACTAAGCATCTAAAGCAAAAAGGAGAGATTAATTGAACTAACTTAAGCAAGTATCTCCATCTAGTCTAGATAAATTTCAGCAGCATAACGGGTCAAAATGTGATAAATCCTATAGTGATTTCAACAGCATAACGCCACCTCATCAACTATAGGAGGTTTTCAAAAATAAATAAAAATAATTTCTACCCCTAACCCCTTTCAAAATTTAAATAAATTAAATATATAACTTTTGACTAAATACCCTAGCCAAAAGTTTAAATAAATAAGCATGACTAAATTAATAATTTAAATTCCAACATGATACTAAAATGTAATTAGAAATGCAATTAGATTTATCTAATTAGTAAAACACAAAGGGATAAAATACTTTCTCCTAAAAAGAACACAATAGCTACAATTAAATAATTAAATTAAATGCCCTCACACACACAAAAGTTAAAAAGGTCTGACCACCCTCAAAGTGGGTTTAGTTTAAACAAAAATGAACTAATTAAAGCTAATTAATTCAATCCTAAAAGCTAGGGCACCAAATCCTAGATGAGAAAATTATAAATACTCCAAAACTTCCCATTTGCTCTCATGCTAACATTGAATTTGGTTTATTGGTGTAGGTTATCAAAAAGGATCAAGTGAGATGGAAGGTACCTCCCCAAGTGGGAGGTATCTTCCCAAGCAAGGATGGGATAAATTGTTTTCAAGCAATTTTCTAACATTGTATATCCTACTGGTTTAAAGATTTTCTCTAACATTTATTTTTCTAGTTTGCTAATACTATGCCTATTCTCTAATAGTTTGCATGCATAGGTTACTATGTGGAGAGTTTTCTTTATGATAAAAAATAGTTTTCTATCTAGATTTAAGAAATTTTTAAATATTTAAAAGTTGATCTAAGTTTCCCCCAAGCTCTCTGGTTATACTTTTAGAAGAGGATAAATATTATACACAGGGGGTAAAAAGGTTAAAACCAGAGTGTTTATTTATATAGATATAAGTACAAAAATATATATACGAGTTCAATAAACTGGAACAAATATATTACTAAAATAAAAATACACAGAGGTTTAATATTTTCACAGTGTATTGAATATGAAATACCTCTGTGGGTATATATATAACAAATTTAACCAGGCAATATTAAATAGGTTGAACTGTGCATAAAGGGCCAACTGCACTCTTCGCAAGACCAAGTATTATAAATCAATAGAGATGAGTAATAATAAGAAATAGCAGATATAAGTATAAGGGCCGAGGCCATGAAGGAAGATGGCCGGCGACTGTTGTGGGTTCGCCGCTTCTCGCAACAGTGGCCATTGCAAAGGAAAGGGAAACAAAAAGGGGGGGTGGGGCTCCTGCTCCACCCATAAGAAATTTCCTGTGGGTGGGACAAGGGTCCCATCCCCCTTCCCTCCACATCCCCCGTACGCAGAGATAAACTCTGTGCAGGGACAAACTACGAAACCTTAACAAAAAATGTAAGTAATGCAATATAAAAAGTAGTTAAAACATGCACTCAGTTCTTTAATTAAACTTGCAACACATTTACTTTAAACGTAAGTTTGGATAATATTATATGAAGGCATATATATATATATAATTCCCTATCAACCAAATACCACTGTATAAAAAGAAAAATACAGTGGCACAATAACAACAAGCTCAAATAACACAGAGAGAGAGAGAGAGAGAGAGAGAGAGAGAGAGAGAGAGAGAGAGAGAGAGAGAGAGAGAGAGAGAGAGAGAGAGAGAGAGAGAGAGAGAGAGAGAGAGAGAGAGAGAGAGAGAGAGAGAGAGAGAGAGAGTACAATATTTACAAGGAGAGTAAATAAACTACTACCCTCATGAGAGCTCAACTCTCAAACCAAAACAAACTTATTACAAGCCCTCAAAATGGGGATAAGGTATCTCAATACCTTCATTTTAGCAAAATACATAAGGCCACTAAACTCAAGATTTCTTTCCAAGTCCAACTCCTCCATAGCCACCAAATGAACCTACAGAACATAGAAAATAGTTCACCATGCCCATGGGAAGCTCTCCTCCCAACTCCTACAAGGAGGCCACCCCCAAGCTAGGAGGCCTTTCAATAACCAAGGTTCATACCACATGGGTTACAAAACACACACACCAAACACAATAACACCCTTCCAAGGCAATACACAAAACTATCCCATTTTGCAAATGAGATTAAGGGGTGAGAGAGTGGACTATTCTCAACTCAAGGAGACACATACTCAAAATACTCATAATGCTCATAATCCCTTGGCCTCTTTCCATAAACTTCACATATTCTCAATACAAAGCACTCTTGCCATAAAACCACACTTCTCAAAACTTCAATAAAAGGCCCTTGGCTATAAAACTACACCAAAACAATGAGGGCAAACTAAGAAGGTTCACACCTCTCTCACCCATGACAAAGGTGAGCTCTCTCACATGGAGAGCTCACCCAAACAACCCTTTAAAAACCCACATACACAAAACTAAAATGACATAAACATAAAAATCATACAACATACATAATGCATAAGCAAAAGTAAGTAAAACAAAAGGCTTGAAGCCTTGAGGCATACCTCTCAAGCTTCAAGGGTAGAGGATGTTGATGAAGAGCTTTCCACAAGTCCTTCCCAAAATCCTTCAAAGTTCTACAAGTCCTTCTCCCCTCCCCCACACAATCATTAAAATCCCAAAAGAAAGAACCCTCATCTCATCTCAAGGAGAAAGATAAATAGGCAAGGCTCTCAAACCCTAATGGATGAGAAGGTGACACTTATCACCCTCTCCTCCATCCACATAACCCTTCTCACAACCCCACAAGAATGAGGAGGTGACACTTGTCATATCCCCATTCCTCAAAGCTACAGACTCTCCCACAAATGCTCTCACACATGTGAGAGCATAGGGAGATGGGCTCATACAAGGGAACCTTCTCATGAATGAGGAGGTGACACATGTCTCCTTCTCATTCCACAATGCTACCTCTTCCCCACATATGTTCTCACACATGTGTGAGAGCATAGGGAAGAAGTTCCACACATGTGAGAAGATTCAAGAATCTTGTAAAGCACTTGAGGCAAGGGTAACCTTACCCAAGTGAGCAAGGTTAGGTTAGGTGAGATAGTGACATGCCAACCACCTCTCACATCTCCCAAACTCGTCACTTCACTTGACTCAAGGGCCAAGTTTGGGTGACCATACATGGTTTAAAACAAGTTTAAACATGTTAAGAATGGTCCTAGACCCTAGGGGTATGACCTAGGGTCAATATTTGACCATTATTAACACTAGGGGACACATAAATTCACTTGAAAAGGGCTCCGAACATTTAGCACTAAAAATTATGCAAACCCAACATTACAATTTTAACAACACATAAAAGGGATAAATTAAAAAGGGGTAAACCTTACAAAATATCATAAATCAAATACAACATAATCAACATTCTCAAACACAAATGACCTTAGTCCAACTTAGGGGTCACTAGGTTGGCTTAACAGGGATATAACATATGGTTATTGTCTGACCTCCAATTTTCCATGGGCATGGAAAGTTACCTGCACACTTCCACAAACCCATTAATAGCACATGGTACATATATCTGAAGCGAAGTGAGCTACATATAACACACACATGATCACATAATCACATATAACATAAAAAATAACCACATGCTAACATATATATGTTTTTCAAATCATTCACCATTCTCAATTATAATCAGGATCACATAATGTAAGGTATATCATCAATTGCACCATCCATACACATACAAATAGCATCAAATGCAACATAGCATCTAAACATCATATCATCAAATGAAATCTAACATGAGATCTAATCATCCACAAAGAAAAAAACCATCTATCTAATCAACCATAAGATATAGTAAAGAAGGTCTAAGTACAGGATCAACAATCCCCAAAGTCCACATGTCCATTGAACAAAATCCATCCAATGAGTACTATAAGCAAAAATATAAGGTGAGGTAAAAGTAGGCCTCACAGTATACTCTTCTATTTCTAGACAATTCTATCCTTATTTCTGCATAATTTTTATTTTTGGATATTGTTCTATCTATGTGCCATGATATATTTTTTGTACGAATCAGTTTATAATATGCATCGTTACAATAATATATTCTTGTATCTTCTGTATGCAAATATACATGTGTAAAAGAGAATAATATATCCATTTCTGTTAAAATATGTGTACTCAAAATAGAGAAAAAATGATCCATTCATGAATCGTGTATATTTCTAGTTCTATTTTATTTTTGTAAATTATGTATATATACAATCCTTCCATGAACTCATAACATTTTCATGCTTTAGCTATAATGCACACATGCATATTAAATGTGTTTGTACATATATAAAATGTATGGAAGCCTATTTAAAAAATGTAATGTTGCTATTTCTATAGATGATCTATGGCCTTGGAAATGAGAGTGGGAAGTTCCCCATGCCTCCCCACATAGCCATGGCTATGGGGGAAGCCATGGGGGCTTCCCATGGAGGGGTATTGCCCAATAAGGTTACCGCCTCCGCCCTAAAATTTTCAAGTCTTTTAAAAATTTGTCTTAATTCACACACACATAAAATTCTATTTAACTCTATTTCATTAAAAGCAAAACTTTCTTTTAATTTACCATATTTTTCTATGCTATAGAATCTCTATTCCAAAATTGTAAATCTCACCCTCTGCATGAATAATATAATAATAATTAAGAAATACATTTATAAATAAAAGAAGTTTCTAAATCAAAATCTTTGTCAATAAAATAATATGCTAAACAATAAACTTATTTCTGAAAATCCTTGTCTGTTAAAAGGAAAAATATATTTTATTAATCATTTCTTTTTTTGCAATGAAGTTGTATAATTTTCTTTTTGCCATAAATAGGCATACAATCTTTGCTTTATTAAACCTTCTCTTTTTTAATATTTGAGGTTTCTTTTGGAATATGCTTCCAATTGTAGAACACATGATTTCCTTTACCTTCTGTAATGAGATCCTAGCTGAATCTGGAAGTTCCTTTGTATCTTTCTTAGAAAACTTGCATACATAGGAAGCAAATAGAAAGAGAAAACATATCAAATCTGACCCTATAAGAAACATGCAATCCATGAAAACTATTGATCTAAAAAAAGTATAACAACATGTAAATCTAGGTTAGGATTTTTGAAGGGAAAAATCTTTAATAAAATAATTATCATTAGAAAACTAAATAAAGATGGGTGGTGAACGAAGTGCATTCCTTGATTTGTTTTCTGAAGCTTCATTATATCATCCTCCCCTCAACCTGCAAGTAGAGAAATAAATAAAAGGGTAGAAACATGCATGAAAGAAAGAACAAATGAGAAGAATAAGGAAAAACACAAATCTTTATATGCTCCTTCTGTGTGAGATTAAAATAATTTATTTATTGGTGTTCACCCACCGTCCCAAAAATTAGCTGATCAAATCCTTACTTCGTGGATTGTTTTAAGTGACTTTTTTAAAATTTGATTTATTAGACTAGTGCTTTCATTTATAATTTATTATGGTATTTTTTCCTATTATGTCTTATTTAAAAATTAAATTTAGGGAATAATTTTTTATTTTATTTCAAATTTACTTAATTGAATATGACAAAGAAAAATTAGTTGTTAATTAAGTGTATTTGACAAATAAATAATTGTTATTTTATTTTCCTTCAAAAAATGGAAAAATAAATTATTCTCATTTTTTTTAGTGATGGAGGAAAGATGTGTTAATAATTAGCAATTTATTTTTATTATTTAAATTAGTGAAATTAAATTATAATATCACTAGTATAGCTATATTTAAAAAATATATCTAAAGTACGTCGAGAAGTATCCATCTCGAGGTGACTTTAATCAATTTATTTAAAATTATAATTGTAATTATTGTATACTTTAATAATTTTAAATCATAATAAAGTAGTATAATATTAGTAAATATTGTAATAATGTATTAATATTATTATTATTTTATGCACAAATAGTTTAATATTTTAAATCAGAATAATTAATTTAAATTAGAATAATTATTTCTAATCATAACTCTAATTCTACCCTACTATAACCCTACTTTTAAATCTAACAATAACCCTAATTCTAATCCTTACCTTAATCGTAATTCTGACTATGATTTTAACCGTAACCCTAACTCTATCCCTAAAACAAAGGTCATTAAACTAGATATTTATTTTCTTTGTGGCTTTTAAAGATTCAAGTTGTTAATATTAATTTATTTAATAATTTAGCCTTGGTTTTCAAAGATTTGTTTATGCAATAAGAATATTAAATAAATCATAATTTATACGATGTATAATTTAAGGTGCACTTTAAGTGCAATAATAATATGCAATGCCTAATCTAACCTTCTATAAATAATAACAACATTGTATCACTTCATAAATTCATTTGGCAAGAAAAAACAAAACAAAATAAACAGCTACATAGTGCCCTTACCAATTAAACTTCTCTCTTCATTGATTTAATAAACTATCTAGGCTAAAAAAAACTTTGTGGGCTCTATTTTGTTTTTATGTACCTTAATGCCACTGGATCACTCCTCTGGTGTAATTATTGAAATATTTTCAATAATTTAATCTAAATGATACCAAAAACTTATTAATTTTTTTTAAAAGAATTAATTCCCATAGTTTTAACCCTAATTCTAACCTAAACCCTAACCCTAACCCTAATTCTAACTGTAATTGTAACCCTAAACTTAAATCCAATTATAATTCCAATCTTGAGATATCCAAGTTTGTAACCCTAATCCTAACCTTAATTGTAACATTAATTTCCTAACCCTAACTCTAATTCTAACCCTAATAATAACCCTAATTATGTCCCTAAAACTAATTTTATCCCTAACCCTCACCCTAATACTAACCCTAACGATAACCGTAATTGTAACCCTAACTCTAATCCTAAATGTAATCATAACCCTAATACTATCCCTAACCCTAACATTAATCCTAACCTAACGCTCGTCCCAATACTAACCCTAACCCTAACTCTAATTGTAACCCTAATTTTAACCCCTAAATCTAATCCTATACTTAATTGTAATCATAATTTTATCCGTCAGCCTAACCTTAATCCTAACCCTAACCATAACTTTAATCCTAATACTAAAGCTAACCCTAATTCTAATTCTAACCCTAACAATTATCCTAATTGTAACCCCAACTATTGCCTCAATACTACCCTAATGCTAACCCTAATTTTAAGTCCTAACTCTAACCCTAAATGTAATTGTAATCCTAAATGTAATGCCAACCCTATGCCAACCCTAACTCTAATTCTATCCCTAACTGTGATTGTAATCTTAATCCTAATTCCAACCCTAAACCCTAAGCAATTCAAATTTGGTCAAAAAAAAATATATTTCCTTCAAAAAATGGAAAAAGAAATTATTCTCATTTTATTTTATTTCCTTTTTAGTGATGGAGGAAAGATGTGTTAACAATTAGCAATTTATTTTTATTATTTAAATTAGTGAAATTAAATTATAATATCATTAATTATTTAAATTAATCTCCTTTCTCATTCCCTTTAAAATTAATTATGGTTGATTTAACTAAGTCATTCAATTTTAATTGTAAAAATGTCTTAGGCAATAATTAAATCAATTTTGTATGCATGGTTGAATTTTTATGATTTAACTTGGTTAAATATTTTGATAACTAGGGTTTATTGTTTTAGTAACTTAAGGTGATGGTGTTTTATCACTTTCACTTAGAAAAATTAGAATAAAATTATTTATGCAAGTTTCTCTCTGTGATGTCAAGCATAATGATGTTGATACCTTGACATATGACCTTCATTTTGTTTTAGGGTGATGCGACTGGAGATCCATCACATGCATTTATATTATCACCCTTCACTTTGAGAAACGTGCCCTCATGTGTTAGACACACAACAATGTTGAGTGTGAATTACTCATCATTGTGAGTAGTGTTACCCTAACAGTGTAGTGTTGTAAACAAAAAAAGTTAGTTCCATTATGTTTATGCCCATTTTTACATGTGTGTATGGGTGGGCATGAAAGAGGACTCTATTGCCTAATGGATATCTTTTATTGGGTTCTCTTTCTTTTGCATAAGCAAAAAAGCCCCTGAATCTTCTAGAAATGAGGGTATTTATACTACACATTTATTTTTGTGTTCTTGATGTATAAGCATATATGATTTTTTTGATATAAGATGAGTTTAGGGTTAATTTGATATTTGATAAGTTTGGGGTATTCAAATGATAATAATAAGAGGAGTTGATGATCACCATCAATGATTGTTAATCATATGATCCTTTAGGTTTTAAAAATGATCAAAGCTAATGAACTTCCCTAATAGCAAGAACCATCTGATGATATAATTGATGGGTTGAAAACTTGCTTGCATTTTGGTAATCCTAGGTCTATTTATGTCTAAATCTGCCTTATACCTAATCTTCACCATAATCCAACCATTATTCCTTATTTTTCCAATATTAGTTTATATAAAAAGAAGTTATTTAATACATTTTAGAAGGATACAATGTAGTGCCCCTCCATTCTCACCTTGATTGTGCATGTGGTCGGAGTAAGGAGCATGAAGATTAAGTTAGTATGTTTTATTGATAATCCTTATTGCCACACTGACAACTCATATGCTCTGACATTGTTTACATTCAGGTAATTATGATGTTGATCTTACTATGATTGTCATATGTTAGAATTAATTTTTATGTGACTGATTCTGTATCATAGGATGTTATGTTGTGATGTTTTGTGTGGATTAATCTTATTATGTGTATCATGCGATTATCTGATGATGGTTCTTATTTAGTCATTCAGTAACTGATTGCTATGTGTGTTGTGATTACATGTTTGATGTGATGGTGAAAGTGAGAGTGTCATATTACTCATGCGTGAGTACCTTGCTATGCTACAACTCCCTTTCATGGTGTATTTGATTATATGATTATATATATATATGTCTATTTGTTCGACTATTTGGTTGCTGCAAAATGCAGGTACCAAGCATCAACTCCACCTAAATTAATAGGTCTGAGCGTGCCTTAAACCCAATGGAAACTGTTGAACGGAGATAACATGTGGTCCCCTAGTTAGCCATCATCCTTGAAAAAGATGAGTATCTAGTTTTGCACCCAGTTAGTGTTGTCTATATGGGTGTAATGGTCAATCACTGTCATTGTGGTCATGCTTTCGATCGTGCATTGTGTCAAGTATTGTTTGGCATTTGGGTTATGTTGTTTGGAATTGTTTGATTAATGTTTTGGTTAATTGCTTCATTAAAATAAAATTATTAAGTCAAGAGGGCACTTTGATAAATAAATATATGATTGTTGTTATTTCTTTCATTTAAAAAAAAATTGTCCTTTTTGTAAGCTTAGTTTGTTATCCTCTGGGTTCCTTGGCGGGGTGTTACATTTGGTATCAGAGCCAAGTTGCAACACTGGGATCTCTGGATTGTTGTTGTTGCTCTAGGTTAAGCATTTTTTTCCTTGTGGCAAGTTGGTAATAGTACCTCTCACCTATGTGCCTTAGTATGACGATAGAAGGTTGATAAATTTATAGACTTGTTCTTTGATTCTGGAAGAAATAAATTCTTAATGCCTTGTTTTATTTACGTGTTTTCTATGTGTTCTCTCTCCTTCTCTTCAGAAAATGTGATGATATATCTGATAATATGAGTTTCCTGATTGTTAGTGCTTGTTGATTTGTTGAGGCCTTGAGTTCCTCTTGTGGTCTCTAATGCTTTAGAAGAAAGAAGCATGGTTACTGTTAGTGTATGTAATTAGGAGTGTGGTATTTTCCCCCTCTAGTGATGTGAATATCCTATAGCCATTATGTGTGGGGTGTTGTGAAAGGCCAGTGGTGTCTTGTGTTCCCTGGTTTGGTGAAGTAATCATTCTTGGGGGTTATGTTTAGTTATGGGTGTAGAAGCACCATACCATCTTTATGTTAATTGCATTATATGTGTAAGTATTGGAATGATTTAATCATTTGGTAACATCATGCATCGCGAGTCATGTGGTTATGTGGTGTTGTCATATCTTAAGGTGGTTGCTTGATAACCTATTATATATCACCTAGTTGGCCATGACCTCATGTGGAAGTTCTGTTGTGGTTTATGAAAGTTCTCATTATGTATGCTTGTGTAAGAACCATGTGCAGAAGATCAAATTGGAGCCTGTGTTGGACCCAGGAGATCATGAATGTGATATTGTAAGTCAATTAGAATTTTGAATTATTCTTGTGTGTGACATCATACATTTCCTCTGTAAGTATCTTTTTGCATAAGGAAGTAATTGTATATGTTCATAGTTTGGTAAAAAGGAATTGTACTGCATTAAAGATAGAAAATTTTTGTATATAAGTAGCGACTGTGGTGCCTTAAATCCTTGTATAAAAGTTTCTTAGATAAGAAGATGTAGAAAACTTAGTTGTCCGTGTGTTGGTGTACTTTCTCTAATGCATTTTGGACCTTGTGTCCTTGGGTGTTTTGTAGAGGATACTCCCTTTTGTGGCTAAAATTAGTCACATTTTGATGTGGATTTGTTTGTAATATTGGTTGTTTTGGAATTTTTGATAGTTGTTTCATGTCTTGTTGGTGGGTTAACAATGAATTTGTTTTCTTTGAACTCTCTTATGATAGGAATGGTCACCAAAACACTTTTCTTTATACTTGATTTATTGCTAAAAATTGCCGGCATTTTGTGACTTAAGATTGAATTTGATTATTTCCCAACTTGGGTTTGCATTTTTATAAATTTCTATGGTGGCTATTTCAAATGTTTGTTTCTGTTGGCTCTGTTTTGTGTTAAGTGTTGTTTCTATCATGTTCATTTCAAACCTCTAATAGTGTGTTCAAGGGCGGACTCTGCGGAGGATTGTACTTTGCATGTTCGGTAATTTGTTGGAGCCATAGTGGAAATAAGAGATGAGATGTATTTTTCCTTGTTAATATGTGAATGCAATTCTCTAAATCGTATGAAATTCTCAAAATATGAGTGATTGGTTATAAGTAGATCACATGATATGTATTAATGGTGAGGAATTGATGCCCTTCTTGTCTTTATTGAACGGTTATGCCTGTTTTACGAAAAATTGCTTAATATGGACGCATATGTTGGCAATAGAAAATTGCAATACTAATATGTTATGTTTCCGCCCTGACTTTCAGGAGTAAGTCAAGTTTTAGGGGGGGAGGATGTAGTGCCCCTCCATTCTCACCTTGATTGTGTAGGTGGTCAGAGTAAGGAGCATGAAGATGAAGTTAGTATGTTTTATTGATAATCCTTATTGCGACACTGACAACTCATATGCTCTGACATTGTTCACATTCAGGTAATTATGATGTTGATCTTACTATGATTGTCATATGTTAGAATTGATTTTTGTGTGACTGATTCTGTATCATAGGATGTTATGTTGTGATGTTTTGTGTGGATTAATCTTATTATGTGTATCATGCGATTATCTAATGATGGTTCTTATTTAGTTGTTTAGTAACTGATTGCTATGTGTGTTGTGATTACATGTTTGATGTGATGGTGAAAGGGACAGTGTCACATTACTCATGCGTGAGTACCTTGCTATGCTACGAGTCCCTTTCATGGTGTATTTGATTATATGATTATATATATGTCTATTTGTTTGACTGTTTGGTTGCTGCAAAATGCAGGTACCAAGCATCGACTCCACCTAAATTGACAGGTCTGAGCGTGCCTTAAACCCAATAGAAATTGTTGAACGAAGATAACATGTGGTCCCCTAGTTAGCCATCATCCTTGAAAAGGATGAGTATCCAGTTTTGCATCCAGTTAGTGTTGTATGTATGGGTGTAATGGTCAGTCACTATCATTGTGGTCATGCTTTCGATCATGCATTGTGTCAGGTATTGTTTGGCATTTGGGTTATGTTGTTTGGAATTGTTTGATTAATGTTTTGGTTAATTGCTTCATTAAAGTAAAATTATTAAGTCAAGAGGGCACTTTGATAAATAAATATATGATTGTTGTTAGTTCTTTCATTTTAATATATATATATATATATATGTCCTTTTTGTAAGCTTAGTTGTGTTATCCTCTGGGTTCCTTGGTGGGGCGTTACATACAATATTATTTAGATACTAATCTTTAAAAGCACTAACTCATTCGGTTGAGAATGACTACAACATATTGAATGGACCTCTTGTAGCAAAAGATATCATGTGCACTGCATTATGGGAAATGTTGATTTGGAAATCTATGTTCCAATTCATATTATCTATTCTTGTTAAGATTAAGTTTACATTTTGTATGTTTATGGCCATGAGGCCAAAGACATTTGATAGTTTATTTTTCTATTGGTACGATATTATGGCCATAGGCCAAGATTAATTGTACAATTATATTTTGGTTTATGGGTTGAAGGAAAAAATAAAATTTAATATCCTTTTATAACCAATTGGTTACAATATGTAGGTTATATAAATTGCAAAATAAGTGATGTAAATTTGGTAGATGTATTCATCATTATAAGAAAAATAATTCATCTGTTCTCATCTAAATAATTTTGAAGCAAACTATTCCATCACTTGATAGACTGAGAGAAGGGCCTACTCTTAGGAATGCTTGGTGATCTTTTCTTGTTTTCTAGTGTTCAAAGTGTTGTTCCTTACATATTGTTTTATTTATATTATTTAAATTGTTCCCCATGCATTATTTTATGGTTGTTTTGTAATTGTTATTTATAGGAAACAAAAGTGTGAATTATAAGATTACAATGTCATTTCAGAATATAATAAGATAATAATAATTTATGATCTATATTTTAAGATAGCTATTATTTCAATAGTCTTTGATATCATAATTTTTAAATATATTTATGTATGTTTGGTTTGAGTGAGTTGTAAATTTATCTTATGTAGCAAACTATTTTCTGTTCCTATAGAAAATAATTTCTATTCTTGTAGCAAATAATTTTTGTTCATATAGCAGACAATTTTTGTAGTAGAAACTCTTCCTATAGTAGATTTAAGATAAACCATTAGATAGGATTTTAGCTTCTTCAACTTATTTGTTAAGTTAAATTGCATTGCATTCTACTCAAATTACTACCTCTACCCCTTGAGCAAACAACCACTATGCCTTTCACAAGTTTATGCCCTGGATTGACATAGGATAAAACTAAAACTAGGACTTCAAAACCAAACTATAAAATAGAATTTATTAGTTTTTTCCCAACATTTCGGTGCCATTGACGGGAAATGCATTAAAGGCTTGATAGCCTAGTAAATTGAATTAGGACCAGAGTGTCAAGGAGAAAGTCTGTGCAATTGTCGACCTTGCCTAGGCAATTACCCTTGATTTCTATTGTTTAAATCATATAGATGCATGAATCGAGATAGAGATCTAATAAAGGTACATTTTTTAAACAAGTTGTTGTGAGTATCTTGTCAAAAAAAAAAGAATCCCACATGAGTGATTAAGCCACAACCTATGAACAAATAGGTGAGAAAGAAGCCAGTTGAACCTGACTTAGAAAAATGTGTCATTGAGTCAGCCACCATACCTATAGAATCAACAGGTGAACAAATAGAATTAGATTTGTGATCACCAAATATCCTTTACCTTTTGGAAATTTTAGAAAAACCTGAATCATAACTAGCATCTTTAAGGAGACCTCTTAGTCCAACTGCTTCTAATCTTGTAGAATAATTCAAAGCATCATACACCTTAAGAAGTGGTGATAGGAAAGAAGTCCCCAAACAATATAAACCACATCCTTCATCTTTTATTGTTCTTTGGGCACTGTGATCTTCAAAAAAACATGGTAGATGAACAAGGACAAAATCATTAATCTTACCGAACACTCATTTTTTCCACACAAAAGGAACGGATACCCATTCCTAAAAGAAATAAATCAAAACCTGTGGTTTTGGTTTGGTTTTAGGCATAGGAAAGGCATGGTAAGTTGACCCCTAGCCTTGGACCTGCAAGCACAAGTCCATGTTCAGAGCAAGAGAAAATACCAACTTTACCAATATGGATGATGATGTTTTTTTTAATTTTTTTTACAAAATTAAAACCCATTATAGATGATGATGTGTAGTTTTCAAATATTTAATTTTT
The DNA here is from genome assembly GCA_027924645.1 of Cunninghamia lanceolata. NCBI lineage: Eukaryota > Viridiplantae > Streptophyta > Pinopsida > Cupressales > Cupressaceae > Cunninghamia > Cunninghamia lanceolata. Next base: position 10,136,328 of record BSBN01000427.1, read on the forward strand.
TAATTTGCATTTTTAATTTAAAAAATATATATATGTCATTAATATACACATCATTCTTTACTCAATATTTTTTTTTTTTCATTTTATGATTAGTTTAGCTCAAATTATGTTGGTCGTACATGAGGGGTTTTCAAAAACAATGTAATTAGGGCCAATAAAAAATTAATAAAAAAAATATTTGGAAAAAAATTATAAAAAATATCCTCATCAACCTTCACTATATTAGACATATTTCCACAAAAGGATTTAGAAAAATACTTTTATTTAGGTCAAATTATGCTAGTCGTACACGTGCATGGTATGGTCCTAAAAAGGGCTTTTAAAAAGTTGTTTTTGTACAAGGTTATGATAAATTAATTTGTATCATCTCAGTATTAGAATAATTTACATATTTGAAAACTAGATTCAAAATACTACATTTCATATTACTATACTTTTTAAAGATTCTATATGTAAGTGCTTAAAATTTTGACTCCAACTATGACAAACTTTTAATTTTCAGGGAAAACACTTCCACTTTTTAGCCAAAAAGTGGACCCAACTTCTTGCACTCACCTCTTGACGAAATATCAAGATTATTGTAAAATAAAAGAAGTTTAGGATGATATTTTTAGAATATCAAAATGTGAAGATAAAACATTAGAATATTTTCTTGAATGATTCCTATTTAGTCTTCAAAGATCTCGACAAACAAGACTATCAATTGAGGCTAAATTAAAATTCTTGTCTTAAGAGGAACTCGTGATGAATGTATTGATGCTTTAAATCTTATAGGTAATGGAGATGTTTCTAAACTCTCATTTGATGATATTTGTGAAATCTGTAGGAACTATTCAAGATTCTACTGATCTATAAGAAGTTATTCTAGTAGACAAGTTTCTCAAGGTGGCACATCAAGTACTACCAAGCGAGAGTTAGGTACGTTACTTGATGATTTGAAAACTAATCTTTTGTGTCATATGGGTAAACACATAGACACTTTGTATATGCATAAGAAACAGGAATAAGCTAAGAAGGCACTTGGTATTTTCTGTCCTACATGTTACAAGAGACATACTAGTAATGAATGTCCTTATAATAGAACAAAGATTTCATCTCTAGAAGATGTTAGTAAAAACACTTCCTTGCAACCATTACCTATGGATATGGAAGAAATGGAATATACTGAAGAATCTACTTATTACATGGCTCAAAGAAGACCTTGGCAACCAAGGGCTATGCCACCAGGTATGATCAATGACTTTAATGTACCTTACAATCCTATGGGACCTAGTGGACAACCTACTCTTTTTCAAAATTCTTCCCCACTTGGGTGGCATGGAGGTTGGAAACAACCCCCAACTTATCCTCAGTGGCCAAATCAATACTCACAACATCAACCCTCTCCATAACCATGGTAGTAGCTATGGAGAGAAACATCTCCCCTCTATCCACAATATCCATCATATCCTATACCATCTACCATTAATCCATATCAAAAACCACAACAAAAACATCTACCAGCTATACCATCATTGTCCAATAATCAACCACCAAGGGCTACACCAATGCCTACACAACCAACACCAAATCCAAATAATAATAATGTGGCCCAACTGATGAGGTATAAATCACCTCATTTCTTTAATGGATCAAATAGCCTTTTTGCACTATCCAATTCCTTAGCCTTGCCAATTTATTTATTTTTATAAGCGATATTTATCTATTTTTAATAAAATATTGTACAAATCATGATTTCCTAAATTGATTGAAACTAGCTTGTAAATGTTGATTTAATGGCATGAAAAGTTGGGTAACTGTGCAGGTTAATGCATTGCCTAAGAAGTGGACATCATGCAGCTGTGAACGAGTGCGCTGGAAGTTGTGGGCGCCAGAAATTTTAGGCTTGCATTTAATGAAGACTTTGTTTTATTCTACTATTTCTATGGTTACCCAAAAGACATTATGACTCCACTCAGAGTCCTGTTTATGTTTAAAAGACAACAATAGTTAATTTTTTATTTTTCAGTTATAAGACTTCTTCAACTAGATTTTCCTGCCATCAGAAGTTTAGGAGTTTTTGAAGTAGTTTAGTTTTTGCAGTTGCTCGAAATATGGATATAAAATAGACACTATAGATGAATAAAAAAATCAATCCTTTAGTTTTCAAAATTATCAGATCTGTGTACTTGCAATTTTCATGAATGGAAATGATATTTTGAGTTTTAGTTTCTTTAAGAAAATATATGAAGATTTGGATGGAGTTCTCATGTGTTGTTAAAGCGATTGAATGTGATCTGGATTAAGACAAACTTCTCCCACGAGCTGGCCACTCACAGGACTGTAGGATAGATAAGTATTTTCATTTCTGTGGATGTTTTTATTCAGTTGAAGATAGTTTATGTTTAGCTTCTGTCATTAACTTGCAGGGTGTGTTGTGTAAAAGTTAAACTATTGTGTACTGTTGTTTGGAACTCTCTATGTTCATTGGAAGTGTTCCGGCGCATCTACCTTAGTTAGAATTACTTTTTTTTTTATGGTTAGAATTTGGAGTGCTTGCAATAGAAAATTGCAGTTGTGAATTGTTAGCATAGAATGTATCTGCTTTCTAATGTAGAGTTTATCTACTTTCTAGTGTAGAGTTTATTTACTTTCTAAGTGTAGAATTTATATGCTTTCTAGTCTAGAGTTTTCATGTTTCTTAGTATAGAATTTGAATGCTTTCTGTAGAAGGATAAAATTGTTGTTTCATTTCTTGCACTGTTTTAACTTTTTAACAGATCTAGAAAACTATTTCTCAATGAAATATCCAAACTCCCTATTGCAGACATCCTCGGACACTACCTTGGTTGATAAATTGATAATTTTCATCTAAAGTGTTAGGACCTTATGATAGCTTGTCACTTTTTGACGCCGTTGCCAGGGATACGTGATCTTTTCTAAGTGTTATTAGGGCATGCTTGGGAATTTCTTGTAGTAAACACCCAAAAATAGTTACCAAACCTCTCTTTCTACATGGTTAGGAAATGAGGCCCACATGAAAGATTTATACTAAGAACCCCCCAATAGTAATTCCAACCATAGATAGGGAGGAAGAAGTCTCAGCTAAAGAACTAAATTATGAGTTGATCGAGCAAGATCAACCTGAGACCTCCCATCGCACCCCAAAAGTTTTGCCAGTTGACCCAATCTTTGAGGAGATAGTTATTCAACCAACCAACCTAGTCTTTGAGGAAGAGAACATTCATTTTGACATTATGGCTAATAATATCCATAATAATGATGATATGGCAATAAGACAGACAACACAAACCTTTACCTACCCTATCACTCTTAACGAAGATGATGATGCACTAATGAAAAACATTTCACCAGCTATCTTGTTGACTTTTAGGGGACTTTCTTCTAAAGATCCTGATTAGTTCCTCTTTGAGTTCAAAGTTTTGTGTCAAACATATGACTACAAGAGTGATAATCAGAAGCTCAAACTTTTCCCTTCCACTCTGAGAGACACTGCAATGCGTTGTTTATGGGGCTAGCTTATGGATCAATAACTAACTGGGATGACATGGAAACTATTTTCTTAGAAAAATACCAGAGTTATTGCAGAACTAGTGACAGAAAGGAAGAGCTGTTCAAACTGAGACAAAAAGAGGATGAAAGCCTGGAAGATTATCTTGATAGGTTTATCTTTCTAACCAAACGATGTGGTGAGGAAGCCATTAGAACAAAGATTTTAAAGACTATATTCCTCAAAGGACTTGATGAGGATGCGAGGAGAAGCTTAGATTTAATGGGAAAAGGAGATGTGTCCCAACTCAAACTTACTGATATCTTTGAGTTATGTCAGAATTTTTCCCATACTCGAAGAGGAATCCACAAATCTAGCCTCCTAAGGAGTTCCAATGAAATAAGGAGCTCCAATGAAATAGGAAAACTGCAAGAGGAAATAGCGAATTCAAAAACTGACATTCTTGTTCAACTAAACACTACCTTGGATGGAATACAATCCAAAACATGTAACCCTGAGACCTTATCCATCTATTGTCCTAGGTTTCAAAATAAGCATCTATTAAGAGAATGTGCTTTGGACAAAGCTGACACTTGCCAAATTTATGAAAAGAGTCATACCACTGATCAATGTGAGATTCTAAATGCCATCAAGACTTCTAAAAATGACCATCTCACACTGAGGAAGAAATCAATTTCGTGGGCCAGAGACCTGGAGGAAATTTCTCCTATGGTCAGAACTCGAACCCTACATGGTGACCTCTAAACCATTGGAACAATACTCAGTGGTCAGCTCCATGGTCTTCATTACCACCTGGTTGGGGATCTTATCCACCTTGGGGACCACCTGAATGGATGAACCAAGCTTGGGGAAACCCCCAATGGCCAAATCAGCAGTGGCATCGTCACAATCAACCTCTACAATGGAATCAACAACCAAATCAATTCTACAATGGTCCTAGATGAATGCCAAATCCACAACAGAACCTTCTAACGGCTCCCCAAAACCCTCAGCAAAGTGAACAAGTTAATCAACCACCATTTCTAGCATAACCTATTCTGAATCCCAAGAACACATGTCAAATTGCCCTAGTGTATGCTATTGATTAGGATAACATGGCAGGGATCAATGCTATCTATTGTGGAAACCTTCAATTGAGGTCAGGAAAACACTTAATCAACTGACCATTGTTGAAGTTACAGATGAAGAACTCAATGCAGAACCAGAGACTCCTCTTGTACCTACAGAACATGCCTCCAAGAAAACTTAGGAGAAATCATCCTTACCTCCACCCTAGATAACCTAAACACCTATCGTAGGACCATCTCAGGAAGAAGTTGTTAAGAAACCACTCATGATTCTAGAAAAGAATCCCATGTTAGGAAGGAAAACCCAAGCACCTTTTCTAGATCATCTCAGATCAAATGTCCTTAAGAACCCACCAAAAGTATCATTGTCTAACGAAACTGCTTTGATATAAGAAATTAAACATCTCCATATCGAGATTCCCCTGTTACAAGTGATTAAAGAAATTCCTAAACTAAACCAGCTAGTTAAACAATTGTGCATTAAAACACCAGGAAGGAAACCAAAATAGATTAATACGGTGAACATTAATGGATATCTGGCTGAACTGTTAGTTGGGAAAATCTTAACTCCAAAATATGGCAACCCAGGTAGCCCACTTATAACAATAACAATTAATGGAGTGGCAATACCTAATGCATTGGTGGACTTGGGAGCAGTCATTAACGTTATAACAGTGGATGTTATGAAAAAAATTGAACTCACTGACCTTCACCCCATAACTACCATATTACAAATGGCAAATCAGGCCATAGTTATTCCCAAGGGAGTCTTAGAAAATGTCCCTGTCAAATTTGATGATTGGGAATATCCAGTAGAATTTCAAGTTCTTTAATCCCTGAAGCCCAAAGACAGTTAACCAGTAATACTGGGTAGACCTTGGTTAGCTACATTCGCAGCCAAGATTGACTACAGAGTGGGAGGAATGGTCATTTCACATGGTCTCAGTAGCAAACATCTAAGTCTATACCGCCTCGCTCAACCTGCAGAATATAACCAAGTTTGGGTGGATGAATCAGATGAATCCGATAAGCAAGAAAATCTATCTTCACTTCCCATGGTGGTTATTAAACAACACAACAAAGAATTGGAAGATGAATTTAACAACACCCAAGATCTTTCCATGGGCTCAGAAGATGAAGAAGCTTTAGAGGTGGAAGAAAATTTAGGACATCCAATCCACATTAACGATGAAGAACATGATTATACCAACTTAACAACTCGACCTTGTCCCCTGGAAAATAACATCTTGAAAATAGATCATTTCTTCTGGCACATTGTCAGACTTCATAGAATCATACCACATAGTTGTCCCCTCAATACATTAATGAAAGAAGTTCATATTGTCACCTCTAATTACCCTGGAACCAAGACTATCATGTTATTGCCAGGAAAAACTTTAAATATCAATAGTTGGTTGACAGAATCCGATGAGCACAAATTATTCAATGTTTTGATGAACAGGTCCAAAGCTTTTGCTTGGGACTATATAGACATGAGAGGAATCCACCCAAGTGTTTGCATCCACCATATCTATACCGAAGACATTAGACCAGTCCATCGACCCCAACGAAGACTCAATCCGGTTCTCAAGGATATTGTCAAAACTAAAATTCAGAAACTCTTACAAGTGGGATTTATTTATCCTATTTCGGATAGCAAATGGGTTTCACCCTTAGTGGTAGTGCCAAAGAAAAATGGGAAATGAAGAGTGTGTGTTGACTACCAAGAACTCAACAAAGCAACCTACAGAGATTATTTCCCATTGCCCTTCATAGACCAAGTTTTGGATAATCTAACAGGAAGGAAGTATTTCTCATTTCTGGACGAGTTTAGTGGATATAACCAAATACAAGTGGCAATAGAAAACCAGGATAAAACTACTTTCACCTATCCTTGGGGAACATTCGCATATCGGGTTCTTCCCTTTGGGCTTTGCAATGCTCCTTCCACATTCCAAAGAGCTATTTTAGCTATCTTTGCTGAACTCGTAAATGACTGTGTAGAAGTCTATATGGATGACTTCATAGTCTATGGTTCCACTTTTGATGAAGGTCTCAAAAATTTGGATAGAGGGTTACAATGATGTGAAGATCATCAACTATCTCTAAGCCATGAGAAATGTCTCATAATGGTAGAACAAGGTATAGTATCGGGACACCATATTTCAGCCGAAGGGATAAAGGTTGACCCTAATAAAATTGAAGTGATACAATAGCTAAAAACCCCAAAGAATCAAACTGATATCAAAAGTTTCTTAGGACACGCCGGTTACTAACAGAGATTCATAGAAAACTTCAGTAAGATTGCAGCTCCCATGTTCTCTCTTCTACAGAAAGATATGGATTTTACCTGGACAGAAGAATGTCAAAAATCTTTTGACATCATTAAAGAAAAGCTTATCTCAGCCCCAGTTTTACTAGGACCTAACTGGAAACTTCCCTTCCATATATATGCTGATGCTTCCAACGATGCTATTGGAGTAGTGTTAGGCCAGGAAGATGAGAACAGAGGAAAATACACTATATACTTCATTAGCAAAAACCTGAGCCCCATAGAACAAAATTACACTACCATAGAGAAGGAATTTCTAGCAATAGTCCATGCAATAACTAAATTCTGGCATTACATTACAGGATACAAAGTGACTGTATTCACAAACCATTCAGCTATCAAGTACTTGATGAACAAACCCTCAGTGAATGGATGCATAATCAGATGGTTATTACTTATCCAAGAATTCAATGTGATCATAATGGATAAGCTTGGGAAATTCAACGTAGTTGCAGATTTTCTATCCTGAATAAAGCAAAATGATGGAGATTGTACTCCTGTTCAGGGTGAATTTCTTGATGAAAATTTATTCGTGGTCTCCATTAAAGCACCTTGGTTTGCAGACATTGCCAATTACTTAACCACTTTAGAACTTCCCCCAGACTTCACATCAAAACAAAAGAAATGCCTCATTTAGGAAAGTGCTCACTTTAAATGGATTAATGGTATGTTATTCCAATATGGGCCTAATTTAGTCATGCGACGTTGCATCAGACTAGATGAAACATACAACATCCTTAGAACTTGCCATAACGACCCATCTGGTGGACACTACTCTGCCAAAAGAACTTCACATAAAATTTTAGGTGCAGGATACTATTGGCCCTTAATGCACAAGGATATGAAGAACTACGTTCGCCATTGTGATGAATGCCAATGGGTGGGAAGACCTACAACATCCAATGAAATGCCTCTACAACCACAGGTAGTTTTTGAATCATTTGAAAAGTGGTGATTGGATTTCATTGGTCCTATAGATCCCACTTTGCAAGGGAAAGAATATATTCTAGTTCGCATGGACTATCTTACCAAATGGGTAGAAGTCCAAGCCCTTAAAATCACTCGAGAAGAATAAGTTACAGACTTTCTGTATAACAGAATTTTTCTCAGATTCGGAGCCCCTAGGTCCATTGTCATGGACTAGGGACCTTAGTTTCTATCCAAAGTTTTTTTAGCCTTCACCAATCATTTCTAGATAAGCCATAAAAGTCATCACCCTATCACCCACAAGAAAATGGACAAGTAAAAGTCACTAATAGGGAGCTCGAAAACATCCTAACAAAAGTAGTTTCATCAGGCAGAAAGGATTGGGCTAGGAAATTGCCTGGGTTGTTTGGGCTTACAATACAACTTGGAAATCCACCATTGGTTTTACCCCTTATGAATTGGTCTTTGGGAAGAAACCTTTTCTCCCCATTGAATTTGAACTCTAAATGCTTAGAACAACAATGGAGCTAGATTTTAACCTTGATCGAGCTCAAGTGGAGAGAATCTTGCAGCTTAGTGAACTAGATGAACTCCACTTAGAATCCATTCATCAAACTGAGCTAGTTCAACAACAATGAAAGGCCTGGCATGATAAACACATCAAAGAAAGAGAATTCCATTCCAGAGATTAGGTGCTGCTATTTGATTCCTGATACAAGGACCAGAAAGTTAAACTCAGAACTCATTGGTTGGGTCCATACAAGATTTCTGAGGTATTTCCAAACGGAGCAGTACAACTTAAACCCATTGATGGTGATTCTCGAACCCTCTTAGTCAATGGACATCGACTCAAGATCCACCATAAACCTATCAACAAAGAAGAATTTACTCAACTGGTAGAAATGCATGGAGAAACTCAATGTATTGATTCTGCTTCGGCAGTAACAATACCATAAATATCTTTTAGAATTAAAAAAAATAATTTCATGTTTGAATGTGTGTATATGCATTTAGGAACAATTCTTCATATTTTCTTCTTAGTACTTGCCTAAATTTCATCTCTATTTTGTAGGGTTTCAACTTTTAAGGAGTATTACAAATTTCAGTGCATCTTTCAGCGATGCTTCGGAACTTGTTGTCTAAATAAGATCCATACCCTCACTTTGTTCCTACATGTCAACTGCATCTTTCAGCGATGCTCCAAAACTTTGTTCCTACATTCTGGATGCATCTTTCAATGATGCTCTAGAACTTTGTTCCTGCATTCCGGCTGCATCTTTCAGTGATGCTCCGGATCTTTGTTTCGGCATTCCAGCTGCATCTTTCAGCGATGCTCTAGAACTTTGTTCCTGCATTACAGCTACATCTTTCATCGATGCTTTGAAACTTTTTTCCTGCATTCCGGCTGCATCTTTCAACGATGCTCCAAAACTTTGTTCTTGCATTCTGACTGCATCTTTCAATGATGCTCTGGAACTTTGTTCCTGCATTCTGACTGCATCTTTCAGCGATGCTCTAGAACTTTGTTCCTGCATTCTGGCTGCATCTTTCAATGATGCTCTAGAACTTTGTTCATGTATTCTAGCTACATCTTTCAGCGATGCTCCAGAATTTGGTTCCTCCAGCCCGCTGCATCTTGTGATGATGCTTCAGAATTTTGTTTGTATTCCCTATGTCCATTCCATTGATATTTTCTTCCATCATTGTAAACTTGCAATTGACATCCCTGTGAATTGTTTCTATTATCTGAAGCACACCATTTACCCCACAATCCACTGTGGAAGCCATCATGAGTTTGACATCTCTGACCATAGTAAATAATTATTATGACAACCTTTCGTTATAATAAATTTTATCCACCCCGTCATCATACTATAATAAATTCAGCCATTCCATTATCACATCATAATAAATTCATCTCATTCCAACTAGTTAGTACCACCACCTAGGATGTTATTAAGTCAGCAAGTCAAGCAACATTCAAATCGATAATAGGACATAAGGTACGTACATATTTTATTTTTAATAGATCATTTATTGTAAGTAAAGATAGATAAGTTGGCATGAACCCTTTTCTTTTCCCAAAATAGCAAATGTACGAACTGTTTATTCATTAGAGAAGGTGGCGGTTCGATCACTCTCTCCCATGTCAAGCCATAATTAACTACTGTTAACTGATGAAAAGCCAAGTACCCTAAACCAATATTACCGAAGCTCAAGTGTCCTTGAAACTTGCATTCCTTTTTATCTTTCTATCAGTTTCCTGAGTAGTTTCAAAGTGGTACTGTGATATTTCAGTGGTCTTGAGTAAAATGGGAGGAGCCAAATGCAAGTCCGAGCCAGCTTCACCAGACAAATTGCTGGCATTGAGGAACATTTCATAATTGTTTCAGAAAGTAGGGTGGCTAGATTTATAAAGAAATTTGAGGGATATCATGCACAGTTGGTCAAAGAATTCACTAAAAAATTTGGAGATGGGCAATCAATTGTGCAGGGAAAGAAATTTAAGGTAAGTCCCCAAAGCATCTCCAAATTATCTGGTATTAGAAATGAAGGAATTAATCTGTCTGAAACTACAAATATTTCCTATTAGAAAATGATAGAACTTTTTGCACGGGAAGGGGAACCTCACCCATTATTAGTTGTTAGTACCCGAGGGAAAAATAAGGGATTTTAGAGAATGCCCATTGTAGAACCATGGTGGATGGTAGTCACATGGATTATTAAATATTTCACCTGTGAAGGACAATGTGCCACAGTAGTCGGTCTCCCTTTTTGATTGTTCATTCACTTGCATCATGGTCTGGAAAATCTTGAATTGAGGGTTAACATACCTACATTCCTTCATGTTTCCCTTGTTTGCATGATAGAACATTTTAAAATTGGGTCTGGGCATTTAAAGCATCATGGGCTTATACATTTAGTCTACAAATATCATTTTCATAGGAAAAGGAAACTAGATGAGAAATGGCAAAAATTCCTGCAAAAATTAGAAAACCCTGAACCTCCGAGACAATTTGAGGTAGGTGAATCATCTGGTAGGGTAGATTGAAATGAAAGAGAACTTTCCCCTGCACCCCAAGATGACAGACAAGCTCCTGGCGGTGAAGCACCAGAAATTCCACCAAACCCTCTAGACCATGAAGAATGACCCAAATCACAAAATATACTTGAAACCTCGAAGAACGAGAAAATGTGGAGCTAGTAGACTCAGAAGAAGAAGGTACTCGGCCTCGTAAAAAGGAAAAGAGACTCAAAACAAAATTACAAAGGCCTACCCCTTTGAGGAGTAAACAGTTAGCTAATGAGACTAGTTGTGCCACTGCCTATGAATTACCCCCTATTCCCAAGAAAAAGAGGAAAGAAAGGTAGCCCAATGAAAAAGTGACTCGGCCCAATGAAAATGTATCCCAAACTTGTGCAGATGTAACTTAGACTGTGGAAAGTGATGAACCCCCTGCATCTAAAACATCAATTAGCCTATCTAAGGAGGACATTGAGGAAAAAAGGAGGAACAAGACAAGAGGAAACCAGTGATCAGATGCCTAATTATGTGTTAGTAGAAGAAGAGGAAGGTCAAGAATTTGAGACTGTTGAAACAACTTCTTCATTTCAGCAGCCAGAAAATATCCAAGAAGTTGATGCAGTACTCAAGGAGAGATGATTGTCTCCCCTAAATGATGTTGATAATATAGAACAAGGTCCATCTAGGACAATTAATAAAGAACATATATCTAGTAATGAAGCAGAAGTCTTTATTACCCCCTTCTGTACAGATGCAGAAGATAACAGAGGTGAAACTATGACACTAGAAATAGAGAGGTTAAACACAAAAATTATGTAGTAGAGGAATCAAATATAGTTGAATGAAGAACAATTGAACAAGAAACAAAAAGAGATAGAAGAACATAAAGAGCTTCTTGAGAAAAAAGATCAAACTATTAGAGAGCTGCAATCTCAATTGCAATAAAGGGATAAGCACTGTTAGGAGAGGCTAGCTTAAAAATATAGACAAATCAAGAACCTCACCTTCAACTTCGAATAGTGCCTTAAGACATTTGTAGAGGAGCAAGAGAAGCAAAAACTTGAATTGAATGAGGCCATAAGCAGAATGATGGAATTGGAGCAAGACTTACAAGAAATAAATGTTAAATAAACTATGGAATCAAAAGAGGTTCAAACCAAACCCACTAAAATGGAATGGTTTCATGTTCACATTCTGCCCTTGCTCACTAAATGGATGGAATGATGCTATTTCTTAAGGCAAGCTGGAGCCGAAAATGTTAGACTGAAGAAAGAAATAGTATTGTTAAAGGAGTCTTATGATAGACTATATTAGGCCAAAATGGATGCATGTCAGATTGGAGAATTATTGCTGGCCTGTAGGAAATTGTCTAGGTTATTTTCAATGTTTCTTAATGAACAGTTGTTAAGGTGGACACTCCTAAGAATCTCTTGCAATTTACCACATGATCCTGATGACCAACAATTCCTTATAGCATACAAAGAAGCATCACCGGTGCAAAAGAATTTATTATGTGCTTTCTTCATTCATAATTTATTTCTTGAGAAGCATACTGATTTCTTCATCAATTTGTTTATGAGGGAAGTTCAGTTAAGAGCATTTCTATCAAATATGCAAAATCAGATTCAGTGGTAAAACAGAACCAGAGAATATCTTCATGTAGAGAGAACTGTAGGATTACACATGAGGTATCCCAATCGAAAACCTTTTGATTTCAAAGCTCAATTCAGGAGAATCAAGAGTTATGAATAGATGAAACAAAAATACAATGAAAGCATTAGGATATATTATGAAGATTTTAAAATTCATGGACCACAGTTAATTGACAGAGCTTGGAATGCTTGTGAGGAAAGGTATATCCCCTTGCCTATGTATTTAAAAAGAAGAGAAATGATTTCCCCCACTAACCTCAGATGGTCATATAAAAGGGCAGAGGCATTGACATAGATTCTTTAGCAATTAAAAACTAAATGGATAGGAATGAGATACAGGTTACCTCTCCTTTTACAACCCCCTCTTGCAGTCTTAGTTATAGAGACAGAACCAAGGGACTTACAGACCTAGTAGCTGAGAGTCAAACTTCACAAAGGTTTATGAAAGTCCTTGATCATATTGATGAAGAAGCAAATGAGGTATATGATTTGAGCTCAAGGTATGATGAGTTGAATACGAAAAGGGAGGCAGAGAGACAAAGGGCATATCATAGAGCAGGAGGACCTACTCAAGGTTAGGAAGGGGAGGAATGATGAGTATAAATAACCTCATTTCTTTAATGGATAAAATAGCCTTTTTGCGCTATCCAATTCCCTAGCCTTGCCTATTTATTTATTTTTATAAGCGATATTTATCTATTTTTAATAAAATATTGTACAAATCATGATTTCCTAAATTTATTGAAACTAGCTTGTAAATGTTGATTTAATGGCATGAAAAGTTGGGTAACTATGCAGGTTAATGCATTGCCTAAGAACTGGACATCATGCAGCTGTGAACGAGTGCGATGGAAGTTGTGGGCACCAGAAATTTTAGGCTTACATTTAATAAAGACTTGGTTTTATTCTACTATTTCTTTGGTTACCCAAAAGACATTATGACTCCACTCGGAGTCCTGTTTATGTTTAAAAGACAATAGTAGTTAATTTTCTATTTTTCAGTTATAAGACTTCTTTAACTTGCATATTCCTACCATCGAAAGTTTAGGAGTTTTTGAAGTAGTTTAGTTTTTACAATTGCTCGAAACATGGATATAAAATAGACACTATGGATGAATAAAAAATCAATCCTTTAGTTTTCAAAATTATCAGATCTGTGTACTTGCAATTTTCATGAATGGAAGTGATATTTTGAGTTTTAGTTTCTTTAAGAAAATAAATGAAGATTTGGATGGAGTTCTCATGTGTTGTTAAAGTGATTGAATGTGATCTAGATTAAGACAAACTTCTCCCACGAGCTGGCCACTTGTTGGACTGTAGGATAGATAAGTATTTTCATTTCTGTGGATGTTTTTATTCAGTTGAAGATAGTTTATGTTTAGCTTCTGTCGTTAACCTGCAGGGTGTGTTGTGTAAAAGTTAAACTATTGTGTATTGTTATTTGGAACTTTCTGTGTTCATTGGAAGTTTTTTAGTGCATCTACCTTAGTTAGAATTACTATTTTTCTGATGGTTAGAATTTGGAGTGCTTGCAGTAACAAATTACAGTTGTGAATTGTTAGCATAGAATTTATCTGCTTTCTAGTGTAGAGTTTATCTGCTTTCTAGTGTAGAGTTTATCTGCTTTCTAAGTGTAGAATTTATATGCTTTCTAGTCTAGAGTTTTCATGTTTCTTAGTATAGAATTTGAATGCTTTTGTAGAAGGATAAAATTGTTGTTTCACTTCTTGCACTATTTTAAATTTTTAATAGATCTAGAAAATTGTTTCTCAATGAAATATCCAAACTCCCTATTGCAAATAGCCTCGAACACTACCCTGGTCAATAAACTGATAATTTTCATCTAAAGTGTTAGGACCTTACGACAACCTGTCACCAACTAGTCTATAATGATGAGCTGGTTTGATTTCCAACTTATCATGTCAATACGCTAGATATTATTGAATTACAACTTAGGTCAAGAAAAAATCTCCAAGGACCTAAACCTCATGTACTCATTGAACTTGAAGAGTCACAAGAAAAATTTGAGGAAACTCAACCTGGTCTTGTTAAAACATTAGTACAACCAACACCACCTCCATATCTAGATTGATTCTAACTCAAAAATAAATCCCCCATTTAGAATTTGATCTTGTTAATGAATTAAGAAATGTATATGTCAAAATTCCTCTTCTACAGGTAATAAAATATATTCCTATTTATACCAAAACAATTCAAGAATCATGTACACAGAAATAGAAGAAGAACCAAGATCCAAAGATTGTTCATGTCATTAGACAACTTGTAGATCTTATGTTAGGAAATGTTTTAGTTCCTAAGTATTCTAACCGTGGAAGTCCAATGATTCAAGTGTGTATTGGTCAAATGTCTATTCCAAATACACTTATTGATTTGGGTACTACTATAAATTTTATGACTAGTGAAACTAAAGAAAAGTTGTCCTTCATGGATATAGGCCTATGCCTACAGTTCTTTATATGGTTGATCATTCTTTAGTTAAACCTAAAGGTATGATTGAAGATGTCATTATTTTTATTGATTCATGGGAATATCCAAATGACTTTATGGTTTTGTAGACTAAAACAAAGCTGGGGGGATATCCTCTAATCCTAGGACGACCTTGGTTGGCCACTGCAGATGCCTTCATCAACTATCATTCAGGTAATATGGTTATTTATAATGGATAACAAAAGATTATCCACCATCACAACCCTTATTGGAAATAGATTATCCATTATGGATTGATAGTGATATTGAAGAATCATTCCCTGTTTTAACAATTGATTAAAGCCTTAGTCTACAAGAGCTATCAAAGGACACCATACTTGCTAATTTATTTCAAGATAGATATTATTCAAATGATGTTTTAGAAAGGTTAATTTTTCATTCTAAAGTATAGGTGACAATTATCCATTTGGAAAATTTCCTTCAATTGGTGATTCACAATCTATACAACATTTTATAACACTTCATCAATTATTACCACACAATTGTTATATAATCCATTTTTATTTAATGAAATATCCATTCCAGATAGAAAATCAATAATCGATCCATCATTACCATCTAGGTCACAATCAACAACTATAGTTTTACGCACACATACTAAATCTCAAGTAATGAAAGTTTTACCAGGAAGGACACCTAATATAAATCCACGACTAAGTACAACACAAATAAATGATTTGATTTCTATGTTGAGAACTCACAAAGCCACATTTGGTGGGAATATCAAGACATGTGTGGAATACATATTGGCACTTGTACTCATCATATTTATATGGAGGAGAGAAGTCATCCAGTGAGACAACCACAACGTAGGTTGAATCTCATTTTACGTAAAATTGTTAAAGAGGAATTACAAAAGTTACTTAATGTGAGTTTCATTTATCCAATTTCAGATAGCCAATGGGTTTCACCATTGGTAGTAATTCCTAAGAAAAGTGGTAAATGACATATTTGTGTTGACTATAGAGATCTTAATAAAACAACTAAGAAGGATAATTTTCCATTGTCTTTTATTAATCAAGTTTTTGATACTCTTGTAGGGAAAAAGTTCTTTTCTTTCCTGGATGGTTTCAGTGGGTATAATCAAATTAAAATAACACTTGAAGATCGAGACCAAACCAATTTTACTTGTCCTTGGGGAACATTTTCTTATAATATTTTACCCTTCAGATTATGTAATACACCAACAACATCTCAAAGAGTTGTCTTGAGTATATGGATGACTTCATAGTGTATGGTAATACTTATAAGGAAGCTAAGAACAATCTTGAAAAAGTTCTTTAGAGATATGAAGATACCAATATTTCTCTCAATAATGAAAAATTTCACATTCTAATCACTAAAGGTATAGTATTGGGTCATTAAGTTTTTTCCAAAGGTATTGAGGTTGATCCAAAGAAAGCGCAAATTATCCAAGATCTACCTATACCCACTTGTCAAAAAGATGTTCATAGTTTCCTAGGATATGTAGGGTATTATAGAAGATTCATTCAAGATTTTAGTAAGATTACCTCACAACTTTTTGTTTTGTTTGGAAAGGATAATAATTTTTCTTGGACTGAAGATTGTCAACATGCTTTTGAAACTATTAAAGAGAAGCTCATCACTACACTAGTGTTACATGGACCAAATTGAGAGTTACCATTTCACATTCATATTGATTTCTCTGATACCTCGATGGGGGTTGTATTAGGCCAGAAGGATAGTATACTCTTTTATTCCATTTATTACATAAGCAAAAATTTCACTGGTGTAGAGGTAAATTATATAGTTATTGAAAAAGAGTTCTTAGCTATTGTATATGCAATTAATAAGTTTCGTCATTGTATTGCATGATATAAAGTATTTGTTCTTATTGATCATTTTGAAATTGGTTTCTTAATGAATAAACCTATTTTTATTGGGAGAGTCATTAGATGGTTATTAGTTATTACTATTACAAAAATTTCATATTACTAGTTAAATTTGGCCATGAGAATGTTGTAGATTTCTTATCAAGGTTACCAAATGCTGATAAGCTGATTCAGTTGACAATACTTTTTATGATGAGCATTTATTTACAATCTCTGTTAAAAGTCCCTGGTTTGGTGATATTGCAAACTACTTAGTCACTTGCAAGTTTCCTCTGCATTTCTCCCCTTGAGATCAAAGGAAACTTGTTGGGCTCAGTGGTCAGTACACTTGGATTAATGAACTTCTCTTCTAAAATGGAATTGATAATATAACACGTTGATGTGTAGCTGAAGATGATGTCTTTGATATACTTCAAGTATGTCATACAAAACCATGTGGAGGACACTTTGTTGCTCAGCATATTGCCAACAAGATTCTTACTTCTGGATATTATTGGCCCACACTACACATGGATTGTAAGAAATGTGTTCAACATTGTGAAAAATGTCAACACATGGGTCAGCCCATACATTCAGATGAGATGCTACTTCAACCTTAGTTATCCATTGAACCTTTTAAAAAGTGGGGATTAGATTTTGTAGGACCTATCAATCCTCCATATAGAAACAAGGAGTATATTTTAGTCTGTACATATTATGTTACTAATTGGGTTGATGTTATAGCTTTGAGACATACTCAAGACACTAAGGTAGTTGAGTCTCTGTATATTGAAATCTTCATAAGGTTTGGTGACTGAAGGAGATTGTCATAGATCATGGACCAAAATTTACCTCTAATCTCATTTATGCTTTAGTTCATAAGTATGAGATTCGACACCGCAAGTCTTCTCCATATCATTCACAAACCAATGGTTACCGTCGAGGTCACCAACAGGGAACTTGAAAGTATCCTCACTAAGACAATAGAACTTGATCGCAAAGATTGGGTAGCTTGACTTCCTAAAGCAGTATGGGCTTATCGAACAATGTGGAAGACCACCACTGGTCTTACACCCTATGAGCTTGTCTATGGTAAGAAGGTAGTAATACCTATTGAATTTGAAATCAAGACCTTATGTACTACTTTGGAATTAGGTTTGAATCTTACTGAGGCTCAAAAGACAAGAGTTGAATAGTTCTATTCTTTAGATGAAATATGTCAGGAGGCTCTCTTTGTAAGAGTCGTCAATGGACTCAAGACAACCCAGGATCACCTGCAACCAAAACAACCTTCCACAACAAGAGAGAAAAGCAATAACAACACTTTATATTGCCAAGAATAATGATGCATAAAATATATAAGATGCAGAGCTTGACTTTATACACACTACATTTCATACCATTGCATGAAATGTACAATGAGATAGCTTGCTTATATAGGCAAGGTTGAGAGGTATGACACACTAGGATGTTGACAAGTGTCTTAATCCTATGACATGAGACACAAACATTTAAAGTGTGTCACAAATATTAAATGGCAACTAGTGGATAAGATGCCTTCTAGATAACACAAATATTTAATTTCCTAACTACCTAAGTCAACTTGACATGTGACCACATGTGAATAGCTCCTAACTAGGAACTAGTTAGATAAGGTATATTATTCACACTACTAAGAGGGAAATCGGATAGGAAGCACATTGTTGACACCAACACCCCCCCTTAAGTGCGATTTATGGAGAATCAGACAAATTCAAAGATGCAAGTATGGGTCCCGACTACAAGGCCATGTTAGGTAACCATGAACAAAAGATATCAAGTGGAGTAAATGAGAAAACCTCATGGGAAAAACTCCTCCCCAAAAGTGAGAATGCATACAATTATGTATGGACAAATGATGGAGTGATGGAAGAAGGACTCAACACAACCCCCAAAAACAACATCCATCATGAATATACAATCAATAACCCCCCATAAGAAGGAAATAATGAGACAAGATGTCCCCCCCATAATAAAGTTTCTCCTGTGCCAATGGCACATGCACAAAGACAAACATTATCCAATCCCTACAAATAACATTTCTTCCCTTGGGAAGAAAAAAATCCACTGGTATATGTAGAAGAAACTCCAACTCCAAAAAATGAGATGAGGAAGGAAGTCTCATGATGTATGATGTCTCTGAAAACTTCTCAAGTGTCCACATGTCAATGCTAAAAGATGCCACAAAAGAATCAAGAGTCCCATGCCTACTTGAAGAATGTGACCATCCAGGACAATAGGAAAACTCAAGATCATCAATCTCTAAAGACAAAGATGGCGTGACAACAACTGTACCATAACTATCATCAAAGAGGAGAGATAACCCCTTAAACTTGTCCTCCAAATCTGTAAGATGAGACTCACAAAACAAAGCAGAAATACTTGTCAAATACTTATCCCACAAAGTTGAATCTAAAAGCCAATAGACATCATGTTGATCAGGATCAAGGGAAGTCTCAATCAATGAATGTGAAGGATCAACAAGTGTATCTATAGGAGAAGGAGTGGAAACCTCATCATCCTCATCATCCAAAAGTTCAAGGCATTCCAAAGAAGCAAACTCCTATTTTGTATCATGGTCATATGGTATATTGTCTGGATCATCAAGAGGTACAAGACAATTTTGAAACATGTTCACTTAGGAATGGATGACTATCAAGATCACCATACATTTCCCAAAATTTGGTGCACACAAGATAAGGACACTCAATGTCTATGATTGAACTCAATGTATCGTCATCAACATGGTAACCAATTACTCCTAGAACTTGATCCTTTTTGGAATGCCAAGCAAACTTCTTCTCATAAGTACCCGGTCGAGGAACAAAACCATATAGCTATGGAAAAAGATGAAGCCAACACAAGTGTTCCAATATTCCACCTCTCTATTTTCTATAGTTCCTCTTTATCAAGATGATTAGAGAATGATGAAATAAAAAACCCATTATGACTAAGATAGATCTCTCCAAATTACAAAGAAATGAAACCTTCAGCTCAAATTACAAATTCCCCAATATATCAATACTGAAATTGAAGCCCCCAAGCCAAAATACCAAATTGTTCTTTTGATCTTAGTGCATGCAAATGCCAAAATAGGGCTGGGTGTATGCATAAAGATGGGGGACCAAAAAGTCCACACCATGGGACTTTTTGGTCCAAAACAAGAAAAAACATGAGCATGTTATAACGCGCTTGTGTTTTTCTATGACATAAAAGTGCAAAAAAAATTTATTCTGCCATTTCATCACAACCAAAGGAGTTTGTCTGCAAAAAAACTAAGAAGAAACTATGAGCATGCTCAAGGAAAGCCTCTCCAAGCACATGCAAGAGAGAAAACATCATTTTCATGATGCCACCTCACCGACAAAGATGTCGTACAACAAATTTGGAGGGTCTAGCAGCAGAAGAAGGTAGGGTTTGATCATTTTTTGTTAGTTTGAGAAGAATTTTTTTATTTTGCAATGTTTAATTAGTTTTTATATTGCATTTATAGTTATTGAGGCAAGAGAAAACCCAAATCCAGCTGATGAGGGTGAAAACAACCCCCAGAATCCTCCAAACCCTCAAAACCCACCTTCACTTCCTCACAATGTAAGGGATACTCAAGAAAACTACCTACAGATAATAGAAGAAAACAAGAAACATCTTCAAACCCTTATTCAAACGCTAAACAATCCAAGTGCAAGCACCAATCGTAGGAGGGCACTTGCAAAGTCACTAGAGGAGATTATTTCCCACACTGAATCGGTGACAAAACAAATCATTGAATTCCAAGACTATAGGGAGATGTGTCAGCAATACTATGCCAACAAATTGTCATATGAACAAGTGAAAAATGAAAAAATTACAAAATCTCAATTATGTGCATACTTTATTAATCCCAAAACTGGCCAAAGATTAGAAGAAACTTGCAAATGGTTTCCTATTCATTGGTGTAGGAATGAAGAAATATCCCAAAACTTTTGGGATAGATGGTACATGGTCTTCGATGAGAGCCCATGCAACAATGATGAGGTACCACATTATTTCTTGAGAAAACTCCATTGTGAGTTCATCCTCAAGAATATTCCCAATTATTTTAACATTCGTGAGTTCTAGGGTAGAGGTGGTGGCTCTGTCCAAGATAGAGTTGGGGTTCAGCGAGATGAAAACCGTGTGCCTGTACCTGTATTGAGGCCAGAATGTAGGTCACTCCCTTTGACTTTGAAGGAGAGTGTTGAGGTGTAGACATTACATTCATTGACTACTCTCACCCAAACTCTATCACAACATGTCGATGATCTTACCCAGACTGATGAGGATGAGAGAAGTAGGCGTCATGTGTCCCCACATTTGTGTAGTTCATGTGGGAACCTGTGTGATTATGGGACGCAGGAGGCACGACAGGACTCTCAACAAGATGCTGCGACACAGGGGTAGGATCCATTGATGGAGGCATCCATATTGGATGATCTTGTTATCAACGACGATCTCTTACAACATACATTTGGTATTGATTCTCAGGTAATTTGTTACAAGTTTCATCTTGATTTAATATATTATTATTTGAAATTTGTAATTAATTATAAATGATTATCTATATTATATGTCAAATGTATGTAATTATCTATGCAATGAAATTCTAGGGTTAGAGTCTTCATCCTAACTTCGTTAGCTGTCCATTGGTGGGTTATGAGAGGAGGTCAAGTCAACAAGTATGTAATTTATCACATGATCATAATTATTGTAGATATGTCAATGGTAATATTATTTTGTGACAATTTGATGATTTCAACAGTCACTGACACCTCCACGGTTTCCTTGGTCCCCTGGACACAAATCCACCACTTTTATGAAGGTAAATTTAACCATTTCTAATCATTATGCATTTTTAAAATAATGTTATGTATTTATTTTGGTTGAATAATCTTGAACTTGATTTTCAGATGCTGAATGTGGAGACTCCTCATCTTCATGAGTCAACGCAGATTGGCATTGCTGCAGCCATGATGTCTTCAAATCCTTTGACTGAGGTATGAGCCAATAACATGAAAATGTCATAATTTTGTATTTCTTATTTTATCTCATGTCATTTGATGTACATAAATGATATTTATGTTTAGTCAATTTTACTTCTTGATGCTTCTCACAGGAGTTCACAACTCTAGCCCATCCAACTACGAACAAAGAAGCTAGAGATAAGATGATGGAGAGTGATCATCAGATGGCGGTAAGTGATCGATTACATATGTGATGTTATATATTTAATGTACATTTTCTATAGTAATGTGCAGATTGTTTGATTGTATTAATAGGTGGGGTTGCATGAACTTCTGTCGAAGAGGTCTACTCGACAACAGAGAGAGGATGAGTCACTGATTGGCTCTCCATCTTCACGGTCAAGCAAGGGCCACTGATTATTTCATAAAAGTCCATAGGAAACTAGTTTTTGGGACATTTTTTGTATGCCTAGATGGATTTTTATACCTACTTTTGTATGTTACCAATGTATATTTTTGTATATATGCCTGTATGGCTTTGTTTGGACATGCCTATACGGATTTGTATGTGACATGCCTATACGGATTTGTATGTAAACTAGATGTTATGTTCATGACATTATGTATATGACAGTTTATATTAAATATTAAATATGATGATCAATTATTGTTACAGGAATTTGGTTTTACACGTGTTAATTGCATTTGCTTGAAAGTTTATAAATTGTTTTCAAATAATCCATTTTGTGCATATCTTGCAATCATTGTATTCTGTGGGACTATGCATTTCTTTGAGGCATAATTTCAAATAGTTCACGCGTCTTGTCTATGCTTCCACACTTTCCATACATGTCTACAAGGGCAGTTGTAAATACAATACATGTGAGAAAATTCCTATATGATTCATACTATGATGGTTGTCCACACCATGTTCCCCAGATCCAATTCTGGCATAGGCAAGGAGGAAGTTGGATAAGGTTGTGCAATTTAGTTTTAGACGTGCCAAAATTTGTGTTTGGTTGAAATTTATTTTGTGCATTTTCTTGAGAGTTTTTAAAGCCTTATGAAAAATCCATTTTGTGCATATCTTACAATCATTGCATTCCATGAGACAACATTTCTTTGAGGCATCATGTCAAACAGTTCATGTTCATTGTATATGCTTCCACACTTTGCATACATGTCTTGCATGGTACTTACAACTACAACATTTGACAAAATTCCTATATCCTTTATGCTTTGATGGATATCTATACTGTGTTCCAAAGATACCACTTCTAAGGTTTTTTGGAATTTGGCTTTACACTCACCAATTGCATTTTCTTGAAACTTTCTAAAGGCTTTTCAAAAAATCCATTAAATGTTCATATCTTGTAATCATTGCATTCCATGAGGCAACATTTCTTTGAGGCATCATGCCAAATAGTTCACGTGCCTTGTTTATGCTTCCACACTTTGCATACATGTCTCTAAGGGCAGTCGCAACTACAACATCTAACAAAATTTCCATATGTTTTATCCTTTGATGGATGTCCATTTTGGCATAGGCAAGGAGGATACTGGCTATGGTTGTGGAATTTTTCTTTACACTCGCCAATCGCATTTGCTTGAAAGTTTCTAAAGCCTTATCAAAAAATCCATTTTGTTCATATCTTGCAATCATTGCATTCAATGAGGCAACATTTCTTTGGGGCATAATGGCAAACAGTTCATGTGCCTTGTCTATGCTTCCACACTTTGCATACATGTCTACAAGAGCAGTTACAATTACAGCATGTGACAAATTTCCCATATCCTTTATGCTTTGATGGTTGTCCATATGTTGTTGCAAACAATCTATTTTGGTGGATGTCATACCCTATTCCAAAGATCCCATTTTGGCATTTACACGTGTCAATTTCTTTTTCTTGTATGTTTCTAAAGCCTGATCAAAAAATCCATTTTATGCATATCCTGCAATCATGGCATTCCATGAAACCACATTTATTTGAGGCATCATGTCAAATAATTCACTTGTCTTATCTATGCTTCAACATTTTACATATATGTCTTCTAGGGCAGTTGTAACTACAACATCTATTGAAATTCCCATATCCTTTATGCTTTGATGGATGTCCATGTACCATATTCCAAAGATCTTGGTTTGGCATAGGCGAAGAGGATGCAGTCAAAGGTTGTGGAATTTGGATTTACACCTACCTATTGCTTTTTCTTGAAAGTTTCTAAAGCCATATCAACAAATCCATTATGTGCATATCCTACAATAATGACATGTTCCATGAGACCACATTTCTTTGAGTCATCATTCCATGCAAGTACAATATTTGATAAAATTCCCATATGCTTCCACATTTTGCATACATAGTTGTTGTACTAGACTCTTTTTGTATCATGTCAAATAGTTCACTTGCCTTGTCTGTGCTTCCATATTTTGCATACATGTCTTCTAGGGAAGTTGTAACTA
Organism: Cunninghamia lanceolata; assembly: GCA_027924645.1. NCBI lineage: Eukaryota > Viridiplantae > Streptophyta > Pinopsida > Cupressales > Cupressaceae > Cunninghamia > Cunninghamia lanceolata. The sequence goes on from BSBN01000427.1 coordinate 10,160,664, forward strand.
CAACAACTATCAAAATTCCCATATCCTTTATGCTTTGATGGATGTCCATGTACCATGAACTCCAAAGATCCCACTTTGGTACAGGTAGAGAGGATGCAATGTGGAATTTGTCTTTACACCCACTGATTTCTTTTTCTTGAAAGTTTCTAAAGCCTTATCAACAAAACCATTTTATGCATATCCTATAATCATGGCATTCCATGAGATTCCATTTCTTGGCATCATGTCAAACAATCCACTTGCCTTTTCTATGCTTCCACATTTTGCATACATGTCTCCTACGATAGTTGCAACTACAACATATTACAAAATTCCCATATCCTTTATGATTTGATGGATGACCATGTACGGTGTTCCAAAGATCTTAGTTTGACACTAGCAGAGAGGATGTAGTCAAAGGTTGTGGATTTTAGCTTTACACCCACCAATTGGTTTTGTTTGAAAGTTTCTAAAGCCTTATCGACAAATCCATTATTTGCATATCCTGCAACCATACCATTCCATGAGACCACATTTCTTTGAGGCATCATGTCAAATAGTTCACTCACCTTCTCTATGCTTCCGCATTTTGCATACATATCTTCTAGGGCAGTTACAACTACAACATTTTTCAAAATTCCAATAGACCACATTTTTTGAGGCATCATTCAATGTAACTACAACATTTGATAAAATTCCCATATGCATTTTGTAAGAATACATGAGATACTATATATTTCTATATGATTACCCTAATTAGTAAGAATTAATAAGAAAGAAGCATAATGGCAATAATTAACATTCAAGGATTTGTAATAAAGACCTAGGGTTTGGGTGCCAATGGCAACTCACCAAACCCTCGGATCGATCTTTATAAATGAAAAGATTTTATGATTTAGACTAATACAAATGCTTGGGTATCTCATGATCATATTGAGATCTAATCATTACTTTGTTTCTTGTAGGGTTTGTTTCCATGCTTCTAATCATAATAATCAAGGTTATGGGATAGCAAGGTTATGGAATAGCTCTTCTCATGTCATATGAGGAGATCATGGTCACAATACCATCAAGATGTTGTGAATTTCAACAACAAATTTCCATCTTTCCAAACCCTACCATCGTACATAGTCAAGAAGGGACAAAACAATCAAAAGCATGGATGGTCAAGGGACTATCATGAAATTATAAGGTTGTTATCCATAGGGGGATTGCCTTGAAAGATGTATTACCATGCTAAATTACTCCTTATCAAGGCCATGATGTGTTAAAAAGGTGAAGTTACTGGGTGAATGTGAGAAGTTAGTTTCAAAGAAGGTTTCAAAAGAGTATATGTTGTTGTCATAGTCATGAAAGACTATCATTATGCCATCTTAGAGACCCTATGACTCAAGAAATCACCATGAAAATGAGGTTGAGGAGTTTTTCTTAGGGTGTGAGGAGTAATCAAAGGGATTTCAAGGAACATTAAACACTAAAAGAAGGGATTTTTCCATCATTTTTTTTAGGACTATTACAATCATGAACAAGCATCAAGGTCCTAAGAGTATTTACTAATCATGTTACCATTATTCACATTTTAGCACTGTCAACACATATTAGGATAGTGCTATCCTAGTAAAATAGATAAGGCTGTTATAAAGATCTTAGAACACTCATTTTATAAATGTACAGTTATATGCAAATGGTAGAAGTCAAATGCCAAGCTTAGAATGGTCATATCAACCTAAGGACTACTTGATTGAATCCTCAGGGCTAGGAGTGACATTTTGCATTCCATAGCTTGTGGGGCAAAATAGAATTTTCCAACACATTAGGGTGGGTAGGTAAATGCCAAGGGAGGTTTCATTTTGTGTGCCAAGCACCCCAGTCATTTGGGGCAGTAGGCTACTGGCAAAGTCCCTTTAGATCCCTAAGACAAAAAACTGCCAAACTTTGACGGAGCAGTCCTTAGAATTTGTGGTAGTTGGGAATGTTCTATTTGGACCTACATGTGCATATGGGGTCCATCCACAATAACTTCTCTTGGTTTCAGTCAACTCGAGTTCGTTTGACCGTGCCGCAATCAAATGCATTCTTGCAAAATGCTTTAGTTTCATGCAGTGGAAAGGTGCTAGGAGTGACATTTTGCATTCCATAGGTCGTGGGACCAAAAGAATTCATCAACACATCAAGGTGGGTGGGTAAATGCCAAGGGAGGTCTCTTTTCATGTGCCAAGAACCCCAATTATTCAGGGCAATAGTAGACCATTAAAGTCCCTTAAGATCCCTAAGATGGAAAAATTACCAAACTTTGACAGAGTAGTTCTTAGAATTCGTGGTAGCTGGGAACATTTTGTTTGGACCTACAGGTGCATGTGGGGTCCATTCACAATAACCTCTCTTGGTTTTGGTCAACTCCAGTCTGTTTGACCATGTTGAAATCAAATGCATTCTTGCAAAATGCTTTAGTTTCATGTAGTGGAAAGGTGCTAGGAGTGACATTTTGCATTCCATAGGTCGTGGGACCAAACGGACTTCGCCAACACATCGGAGTGGGCGGGTAAATGCTAGGGGAGGTCTCTTTTCGTGTGCCAAGCACCCCAATCGTTCGGGGCAGCAGGCTACCGACAAAGTCCCTTAAGATCCCTAAGACGGAAAAACTACCAAACTTTGACAGGGAAGTTCTTAGAATTCATGGCACTGGGAATGTTTTGTTTAGACCTATAGGTGCATATGGGGTCCATCCACAATAACCTCTTTTGGTTTTGGTCAACTCCAGTCCATTTGACCGTGCCGAAATCAAATGCATTCTTGTAAAATGCTTTAGTTTCATGCAGCATAACCTTGCCAGGTGCCTTATTTTTTGATGTGTTTGTCATGAGGCTGAATGAATTACGCCAACACATCAGGGTGGGTGAGTAAATGTTAGGGAAGGTCTCATTTCATGTGCTAAGCATTCCAGTCATTCTGGTTTGCAAGCTACCGACAAAGTGACTTTGTTGGTAGGTTACAGTCCAGAATGATTGGGACACTTGACACATGAAATGAGACCTCCCCTAGCATTTACCTACCCACCCTGATGCATTGGTGAAGTCTGTTTGGCCCCATGACCTATGGATTGCAAAATGTCACTCCTAGCACCTTTCCACTGCATGAAACTGAAGAATTTTGTAAGAATGCATTTGATTTTGACACGGTCAAACAAACTGAAGTTGACTGAAACGTAGAGAGGTTATTGTGGATGGACCCCATGTACACCTGTAGGTGTAAATGAAACATTCCCAGCTTCCAGGAATTTTGAGAACTGCTCCATCAAAGTTTGGCAGTTTTTATGTCTTAGGGATTTTAAGGGACTTTGCCGATAGCCTGCTGCCTCGAATGATTGGGGTGCTTGGAACATGAAACGAGGCCTCCCCTAGAATTTAGTTTCCCACCCCGACGTGTTGGTAGAGTCAGTTTGGCTCCACGATGAACAGAACAAAAATATGGCACCTGGCAACCTTTCCACAGCATGAAACTGAAGCATTTAGCAAGAATGTGTTTGATTTCGATACGGTCAAACGGACTAGAGTTGACTGAAAATGAGAGAGGTTATTGTGGATGGACCCCACATGCACCTATAGGTCTAAACAAAATGTTTCCAGGTGCCACAAATTCTAAGAATGGCTCTGTCAAAGTTTGGCAATTTTTTCGTCTTAGGGATCTTAAGAGACTTCGTCGGTAGCCTACTGCCTCTAACAACTAGTGGACTTGGCACACGAAATGAGACCTCCCCTAGCATTTACCCACCCACCTCAATGTGTTGGCATAGTTGGTTCGGCCCCATGAGCTATGGAATGCAAAATGTTACTCCTAGCACCTTTCCACTACATGAAACTAAAGCATTTTGTAAGAATGCATTTGATTTCGGCACGGTCAAACGGATTGGAGTTGACCAAAACCAAGAGAGGTTATTGTGGAAGGACCCTACATGCACTTGTAGGTCCAAATGAAACATTCCCAGCTGTAATGAATTTTGAGAACTGCTCTGTCAAAGTTTGGTAGTTTTTTTATCTTAGGGATCTTAAGGGACTTTGTTGGTAGCCTGCTACCCCGAATGATTAGGGTGCTTGGAACACAAAAAGAGACCTCCCCTAGCATTTACCCACCCACCCCAATGTGTTGGTGAAGTCCATTTTGTCCCACAACCTATGGAATTTAAAATGTCACTCCTAGCACCTTTCCACTGCATGAAACTAAACGATTTTGCAAGAATGTATTTGATTGCGACACGGTCAAACAGACTGGAGTTTACCAAAACTGAGAGAGGTTATTGTGGATGGACCCCACATGAACTTGTAGGTCCAAATGAAATGTTTCCAGCTGCCATGAATTCCAAGAACTGCTCTATCAAATTTTGGCATTTTTTCTATCTTAGGGATCTTAAGGGACTTTGCCGGTAGCCTGCTGCCTCAAACGATTGGGGTGCTTGGCACACGAAATGAGACCTCCCTTGGTATTTACCCACCCACCCCGACACGTTGGAAAATCTTGTTCGGTTCCATGACCTATGGAATACAAAATGTCACTCCTAGCACCTTTCCACTGCATGAAACTAAAGGATTTTGCAAGAATGCATTTGATTGCGACACGGTCAAATGGACTGGAGTTGACCAAAACTGAGAGAGGTTATTGTGGATGGACCCGACATGAACTTGTAGGTCCAAATGAAATGTTCCCAGTTGCCATGAATTCCAAGAATTACTCTATCAAATTTTGACATTTTTTCTATTTTAGGGATCTTAAGGGACTTTGCCGGTAGCCTGCTGCCTCGAATGATTGGGGTGCTTGGCACATGAAATGAGACTTCCCTTGGCATTTACCCACCCACCTTGATGCGTTGAAAAATCCCCTTCAGTCCCACGACCTATGGAATGCAAAATGTCACCCCTAGCATCTTTCCACTGCATGAAACTAAAGCATTTTGCAAGAATGCATTTGATTGCGACACGGTCAAATAGATTGGAGTTGACCAAAACTGAGAGAGGCTATTGTGGAAAAACCCCACATGCACCTATAGGTCCTAATGAAATGTTCCCAGCTGCCACAAATTTTGAGAACGGCTCTATCAAAGTTTGGCAGTTTTTACGTCTTAGGGATCTTAAGGGACTTTGTCGATAGCCCGCTACCCCAAACGATTGGGGCACTTGGCACACAAAATGAGGCCTCCCCTAGAATTTACCCACCCACTCCAACGTGTTGGAATAGTTGGTCCAGTCGCACAACATCCTTTAGACTTCCAAAACTTCCAACAACAACCACAATTCATCAATCAACATCAACATGACCTTAACACCATATTTTGTGATCAACATCAACATCATGAGGACACTGAAGAAATATTTGACACATGAAGACACTGAGAACACTAAAGACATGGAACACAAAGAATCATGAAGACATGAATAAACTCCTGTCATGAGGAAGAACCACAACCCAATCCAACTCTTGAAAGCATGACATGTTATGATGAAGAACCGCAACCAAATCCAATGATCCAATGGCATGAACCAATGACATAAGCAACTATGTCCTACTATTGTAACATGATAAACATGAATTTTATGAACTAATATCCAAACCCTGTGACATCAATCGTGATATGACATGAGTGAAACATGAGTGAACAGGATTAAGACCAATAAGGATCAACTTCATCCATCACTTAGATCTAACCCCATGAAGCATAACATAATGATGATGCAAACATCACATGTATACCATAGCAAACAAATCAAACCAATCATGAGGCCTTCACTACTCAAGTTCATAGTTCATAGATCACAAAACCCAACAAGATATGCTAAAAGCATAATGGTATCATCAAACAATAGACAACCAATAGACTTGCACAATTATGCATTCCTTACTTTCAAGCAAATGCAATTGGCATGTGTAAAACCAAATTCATGTAATGATTATTGATCATCATATTAAATATTTAATATAAATTGTCACATACATAATGTCATGAACATAACATCTAGTTTGCATACAAAGCCATATAGGCATGTCCAAACAAAGCCATATAGGCATATATAAAAAATATACATCGATAACATACAAAAGTATGTATACAAATCCATCTAGGCATACAAAAAATGTCCCAAAAAGTAGTTTCCTATGGACTTTTATGAAATAATCAGCCCTTGCTTGACCGTGAAGATGGAGAGCCAATCCGTGACTCGTCCTCTCTCTGCCGTCGAGTAGACCTCTTCGACAAAAGTTCATGCAACTCCACCTATTAATACAATCAAGAAATATGCACATTACTATAGAAAATGTACATGAAATATATAACATCACATATGTAATCGATCACTTACCGCCATCTGATGATCAGTCTCCATCATCTTGTCTCGAGTTTCTTTATTCATAGTTGGACAGGCTGGAGTTGTGACCTCCTGTGAGAAGCATCAAGAAGAAAAATTGACTAAACATAGATATTATTTATAGATTCATACTACTATTTATATACAAAACAAAGTACAAGTAACTATCTAGGAAAGTTTTATGCATACATACAAATTAATCCAATGAACCATCTGGGTCAAAATTCTCTACTCTTTATTGTGTCAAGTATTGCCTCATGGTCAGACTCACGCACCTTCCACAAGGTCTTGTTCAAAGGTCTACCTCGATATTGTATCAAACGAACATTGGTTTCCATGACAAGATTCGAGTAATGAAGAATCTTCTGATGTGTGTCAAAGTCCTAAAACAACCAAACATTAACACTCTTATGTGGGTACCTTCTAAGCCATGTTCCAGTAACAACCACTGAGCCTGTAGGGTATTCAATGTTTTCTCCATCTATAACTAGGGCCTTCAATTTATTTTTGGCCTCAACACAACAACACAAGTAATAATCTATTCCCTCTCTGTTATCTTCATCTGCAATAACTGCATAAACATGCCCTACAATGATATGTGCAACAAATTAGATGAAATTAGTCAACATTATAAAAATACTACAAAGTAAGATAACATTAGGAATTTCAAAAACTATGCAAGTAGATATATTACCTGGTTGAACTAGATCTAATATGTGGTCAAAGTTAGCTAATGATTCCATCTATGTTAGTTCCAGTGCCGTCGGGGGTCGATACGTGTTAAGTGGGCTAAGATAACTTAACCGCCATTTGTCAATCCACTCCTTTGACTCACACTCATTCTAGGCTTAAATTATACATGAAGAACAAAAGCATTCCATCTTCTACATATGGATACTCCATGAACCTACAATTGAGCTTCTGAAAGAGTGTAGCTCACTTGATCCTGTCAGTGTACAATAGTCCTCATATGGTGCAATGTTAGTATCATCTATCAACCCAAAAAATCTATGAACTGAAGACTTACCTTTATTACCTGGACCCATCGAAGCATTACACCACTCGACGATTGATTTTGCATTTGTCAACTTTGTATTTTCTTTATATTTTAACTCCTCTCATGCTATGGCTCTTTTGATACATGCTCCTACACCATCATGCTCCCCCTTTCCATGCCTGGCCTCACAAAAGTTCCACATATGATGAACACCTATAATATTATGCCTCCTACTCAACCAATAGGAATTCTATGAGTTCTTGAATTGTGATGCACAGTTATCCGACCATATGATATGTTGACTGAACAATTTGCCCCTTCTAGCCAAATCATTGTAGAACACCTGAAAGCAACCTTGTACGAACTTCGTGGAATGTGTGTGATCATCACTTATATAAAAATGATACTCCCTTATGATCTTTTTATCATCCTCTGTACTATCATTCAGATGAATGAATGTGATGTGTACAAATATAGAAACCCATGTCGAGTTGTAATATTGGGATTGCACCTCACGTTGTGGTTGTAGACTATAGTTCTCTACAAAGTCAATGACTGAAACAATGCTACCAAGTGGAAATCTATCCTTGGATAACTTGAATTTCAAGTCCAACCATCGAGCTCTATGGATATGCCTTACATACTCATACACTATACTGTCGCGAAATGTAGACATAAACTGATACATTGGAATCTTTTGAATAACCAATTCACACCTCTTTGCTTCTTTACCATCTTTTGTATTGTAGGCCACTGTTTTATACTTTTTGAACTCTACTAGTTCATTTCCAACTACATGTGTGCTTTCCATATGTTCTCATATTGGAATACGTTGCAAGCCACCACAATGCTGACATGTGTCATCCAAGCATAATTTCCTATAGAATATTTGACCTTCCTCTCTTTCACATGAAATTATTGATATGAAGTCTCTTGAAGTAGTTGGTGGGGCACATATGCCACAATCTTGCAAAACATTGTTAGTATACAAATCTAAACATATAGACCGATAAACATCAAAATGGTTAGAAAATTCAATATATAATCTACATCAACAAGTAGTGCATGTGTGACTTATTTTGACATAGAAATGTTTTAGCATTTCAAAATATCTTTGATAAATTTTAATTTGAGGATACATCTCTAGAAATTTACCAAAAAATTGTGTCTGAGTCATATTTACTTGAGATGGGATAGATGACGTACCTTCAATTGGAGGTGAAAAGGATGAAAATAACGTACCTTCAACTTGACATGTGAATGATGGCGTACCACCAACTGGAGAAGAAAATGTAGATGTACCTTCTACTTCACCTATGAAAGATGGAGTGTCTCCAACTCAAGAAGATAATGATGGTGGTCCTTCAACTTGACCTATGGATGATGGAGTGCCTCCAACTTGGAGATTCACTTTCCTCATTGCACAGAGGTTTTGCATTCATTCCCTTTGTGCCGCCAATTCCATCTCTCTCTTAGCTTCATGGATGTGTCATGTTCCTCTTCAATTGGCAATGGTGGAATGTCTTCTTGTATGGTTGATAATTTCCTACTTTCTCAAATTTGCCTCATTATTTCTCTTTTCCTCTCATTCTCAGCTTCACATTCTTCTGGTTGTAATGTCAGAAAATGTCCCCTTGGGGGCTTTTCCCTTATAAGGTTTAGCTCCTGAGTCTTTAGCATGCATTTAGGACATCTTAGTTCATATTTTGGCATCCCAATGGAATGAGCCCTAGGTAACATGACAGAAGGGACCTAGGAGGACCCCTTGACCTTAACCCTGCCCAAAATAGGGGGAGGAATTGGGTGCCTGTGCCCTAGTCCTGCCCTATTTTGGGTCTGGCCCAAAATTTAAGTGTCAGTTTATGACCGTTATTTAGTCCCTAGGACGACACGGTAAGTTTGAATTACGAAAATCTTGGCGGGAATGTTTGTAGTTGCATATAAAAGCATGTTTAGGTATTCATGTAGAAACTAGATTTCAACTAGATGATTACTAGCAAGCTATTGTGCTCTCAAGGTGATTCAAGGCTTTCATTGTGTTGCAAAAGCATACTTGTTTTTTTTCGTGTTTGTATTTGCATATTTGAGCATTCATCTCCTCATGGAATGAAGAGCATCTCCTCCCATGAGATCTTCACTACAAGGTGATATCATTGTACTTTCTATCATTGTTTCATTTGGATTTGGCCTCTACCTCACAAGGGCACACTCTCTCTATCTGACAAAGGTGTTTGGAAGACTTAAGTGTCCTTCTGGGGCTTTACCGAGGCAAGCTCCTAAACACCACAACCCCCAAACCAAGTTTTCATGATTATAGGTTACAGGTTGAGGAGATGGACTGAGTGGAGTTGCAGAGGAGCATATTAGAGTATTTGAAGTGCAGGAAAGGATGAAAATTTGCCCCCTAGACTAGGGTGCCCACTCCCTAGTCCCCGAAGTTCCGTGTTGGGAAAATCTCTTATACAGAAGATTCAGGTTGCAGATCTTGTTGCTAGATTCAGACAAAAAATAGGGCCTTAGACTTGGGTGCCCTCTCACGTGTCCCTAACTTTTCCACCTCAGGTCCCTGAAAATAGGTACTCTGTAATTTGGTATTTTGCTTCTATCTGTAGCAGCATTCTCCGTAATTCATCAGTTTACTTCTGTTTTTACATAATTAGGGTTTTAATGGTTAAATGAGCATAGAAGAGAGAAAATTAACAATTAAATACCCTAATCCAATCTTCCCTACATCTCACAATGACTCTAGGGTATGATAGTGCTTGCCACTCGACCCTAGGTCCTTGAATGTAAAGTGGAAAGGCAGATTTAAACATCAAAATACTAAAACATTAACAAATCCAATTTTCCACCTAAACATTTTGGTGAACCAGTGTTTTTTGACTTAAATTGCAACTAGTTTAGTGTGTGTCTTCAGATTTGGATTGATTTCATTCATTCATATAGTCTTTCATCTTATTGCATTGAAAAAATTACAAAAAAATTGAAAATTTTGAAAACCCTAGCTTGCATTTTCATATAGATCACTAAATTGCATCAATTCTTTCTAAATTTCCCTAATTAATGATTTTTTCATCAGATCTGATATAAACTATAGAAAAATACAAAAATTCATAAATTTGCATTGCATTTTCATCATTAATTTGCTAGGCTTTTGTAGAAATTTGACAATTTTCATTAAACCTAGTAATTCCAAAATCTAGGGTTAGTAGGTAAAATCTTTCTTCAGATTTTTCTACTGATTTTATAGGCTCATTGAAATTAAATTTTGGCTGTAGTCTTGCATTTTAGTGTAAATTTGCATTTAGATTTGAAATATTTGCATTTTTGCATAGAAAATTTCAACAAAAACTAGCATTTTTCATGTATTTTCATTAGATTTGCATTGGCATTTTGCATATTAAAGCTTGAAAACTATTTTAAGATCTGGGAGTATTTAATATTCATCATAAATCAGACTTAAAAACATTCACATATCATTTTGTGTCAAGATCTAAAACCCAGGGCTTCAAAAACAATGATTTTCACTAAATTTGGCTTTATCGACTCTCTAAGCTTGCACCATAGGTGTGTTGTGAAGGGTATTATTGCACAAATTGGTTTTTATCAGGGTAATTAATTTCTTCCATTCCTAAAAAACTTCACAACACCCTTTGATTGGCCTCTTACATTGAAAATTTGGCGAAAAACTCTACATTTTGACCATTTTTGCCTTAGGGTTTGACCTAGTTTGCACTATAAGTGTGTTGTGATCAATTTTATGGATTGAGGTGACTGATACCATCACTTTTATTTTCTACACATCTTGAAATTCATTACAACACCTCTTTTGCTAGGTCTTGGAATTGAAAAACCGTGAAAAATAACCTATTTTTGCTATATTTTCACTAGGGTTTTACCTTAAGTGGCACTAAAAGTGTGTTGTGTTGGGATATTTTAACATTAAGTGGATATTATTTATGATATAAGTTTCTTTACATCATCATTTTCCTCACAACACCCTTGGTTATTCCCTTTTGCATTGAATTTTGGTGAAAAAAATGCTATTTTGACATATTTTCACTATATTTTGACTTGGCATTAACTTGAAATCGCATCAAGATTGTGTTGAGAAGGATAATTTTGCTGTTTTGGACTGATATCAGATGTATAAATTGCTTCCCTTGACTGAAATCCTTACAACACCCTTTGGTTCATTCATTTGCATTAAAAAAGTACAAAATTTCAAGCATTTTTGGCTTTAAAGCATATCGTCCTCTTAGGGTCTGTCATCCTGGTTTGTGCATGTGTGCCATGTGATTTTACATAAAATTTATGACCCATTGTCCTAAAAACAATATCCCTTTGAGAATAAGTAAAAGATTAATGGGATCTAGTGCTCTTGACGAAAATAATATCCCTACCTCTGACAATCTTTTGCACACCTTCTTTACAAAGGGAGAAACTCAAATTCTGCAAGATACCATACATCCTCCAACCATTATGGAAGACCAAATATTTCATGATGTTGAGGATGCTATTGAGGTAGTAGGACATGTACCTATGGAACAAGTCAATAAGCATGATAAAGACCTTGCCGAATTTCAAGAATATGTGCAAACTGAGAGAATAGCCGAAGAAGCCTTACCTATGATTCACCAAGTAAGAGAATTGATAAAAGAAGGACAAGATGGAATTAATGTTATTTGTGGCTTAACACATATTGTCCAAACTAAAGTGATGTCAGTGAGTGAATGTGCAAAAGTTATTAACAACATGTCATCACCATTGCATACTCAAGTTTCGACACCGATACCAACTACAGGAATATCAACCTTCACATCAACAATATTAACAATTGATGCAAATGTTTGTAGTAATGCTACCACTAGTATTGGAGTATCTAATGGAATGAATTACAAATATGTGGGATTTGATTATCAGAACTTGGTCCATAATGTGACTTTTCCTATGAATAATTGTTCTCAACCTCCCATCACACACAGTTATTCCCAACCATCTTCAACCTACCAATATGTCCAACAATTGTTGACCAATTCCCAGCCTCTACCTATCACATCGCAATATCAATCACCTCCTCACTTTGGTTCCAATTCATCTCAAAAAACTACATCTCCAAATGATGCCATCCTAAACCAACTTTTACGGGGTATGAATGTTTTACAACAAAAGGTAACAAATTTGACAAACTCTTCACAGCCTAGTCTACCAACATATCATGCCCGTAATTCATTATCCTATGCAATCTTGAGAACCCCTATGCCTGAGAGGTTTGAGACTCCTTTCTTTGAAAAATATGGTGGAAAAGGAGATTCCAATATTCATGTGGCACTATTCACAACTATGTGTAGTGATTTCTATTTTGAAGAGGATTTGTTGGCAAAACTTTTCCCGCAATCTCTCAAAGATACTAATTTAGAATGGTTTTTCTCTTTGTCTCCAAATTCAATACACTCCTTTTCGTAGTTAATTGATCAAATTTTACAACATTTTCAAGCAAATATCGGACCCCAAGTCACTCTAATTGACTTGGTTCAGTGCAAACAAGGTCTGAAAGAGAAGTTGACTGAATTCATTAGTCAGTACCAAAGGCTTTATGCACAAATTCAATATCAAATGAAAGATGAAGATGTTCAAAAGATATTTATTACAAATCTACAACCCAATATTCATGATAAGATCCTTTTGATGAAGTATAACTCCTTTCAACATTTATGCACTGCCCTTCGTGATTATCAACTTTCGTCTAGTTAGTATGAAAACCAAAACTCATCAACTCAAGTTGGCCAATCAACAGGTGGATCATCACAAAAGAAATTTAAGAGGAACAATAATAATAGGAACTTCATCAAGATTAACGGACCAAATATGAACAACTTTTTGAATGTTTCAGCTATATCTAATCTGAAGAAAGCATCATACCAACCAACAAAGTTTACTCCGATATCTGAATCCTACCATTCCATTATGAACCAAGCTATGAGTAATAACATTCTGAAGCTTCCCCTGATCAAACCTGTTGATCCTAGTAAACAAGGACCTTAATTCGATGCTAATACCTTTTGTCATTATCATCAGACGCAAGGACATGATACTGAATGATGTATGTGTCTTAAACATGAGATATAGGACTTTATTGATTCCAATGTCATCCAGGTATCAGGTGTGAATGATAATGGAAACAAATTTGTTGCTCCACCAACTCAAAACTTACAAATCTTCACTAATCCTTTCCCTAAGCATACTAAATACAATATGGTGGAACAGGGTTTAGTGGAAGCAGATGAGGATGATTACTTAGACTATGATAGAATCATGGGAATGATTGAAGTAGATAAGAAACAAATGAACAATCCACCTCATCCACGAATAAATAGAATTTATGCTGAGGTTCCTCCTCCATTATCCTTATATGGATCGGGAGATAATCAAGATACATCTGAAAAACAAGAACAACAACCAATACAAATGAGTAAGATGGTACAAGATGATTCCCGTCACCGTGCTAGAAAGATTCAACAACGAAAACTCGATAAAAATCAGAAAAGAGCTAGACGACTGTCAAAAGTTGGAGAAAATAGTGGTTCCCCTCCTCATAAGCAACAAAAACTTATATTTAAACAAGGAGTAACAAATTAAGCATCACATGATAATCAACAAAACTTTCATAAGAACCACTCAAACTTTGCACTCAACATGATCGAGTACCTCTCCAAGAGGTTTGCAAGTTCCCAAATCTGATACAAAGATCCTATAGGTAAGTATCTCTAACTCTTTATCTCTCTCATGATGTGCTTCCCCCGTGATGTGTTATATGTTGTTTAGGCCTCCTAGGATGACCTCGGATTCTCCCGTAAGGTTCGGGATACTAGGAGACTGCCTCTGTTGTGACCTTCTTCTATTTGTATCATCATTCTTCTAAATTGCCTCTCTTTGATTTCATTGTTGTGTGTTGTGTCTTACAGACATATCATCATGGTTGGTGACCTAGGGGCACCCTCCTACGTGACTATCCCTAAGATACTTGTTTCTCCTCTTTGATTTATTGTTTCCCTTCATCTAGTGTTTCCACCTAGTGGGCAGATGACGAAAAACATTTATACTGATGCAGAACTAGTGTCCCTTTCGAGAGCAATCAAAAAATGGACTTAGTTCCTAATATGACGATGGGGTTGTATATCTTATCTGATGCTTGGCTAGTGGAAGCACTCGTGCTTTCCACGTAGTGATGATTTTGATGGTGTTCTATCTCATTTACAAATCATAAACAATATTGCTGCTCCGTGCACTTTGTCTACCTTGAATCTTGCATACCTCAGATTTCATATGCATTGTTGTTGTTTATCATGATTTTTGTAGACACTAACATGTTTCTTGCAGGGATGTGTTTGTGGGAACATTTGGCTATCATGAAGTACATGTCACCTCCGGGGGGCATGGGCTTTGTGAGAGCTTGTGTTCCCTTGTGAGTTTTCTTCCTACCTTAACATGCTTGATATCAATACCTGATATCAACCACCTTAAGGTGGGGGCATATATAAGGTAAGCTATTTGTTGTAGATGTTAGCTATGTGCTTGTCCTCTGGTGTAATCTAAAGACTTGCTTGATGAGTGCATCCTGAATACTGAGTTTGTTTGCAATCAATCAATCAATCATGTAAGCCCTCTATAGAGGTGGGATATCACGTATATTCTTTTTATCTTAAGCCCTCTGCGGAGGTAGGGATGGTGTATTTCTCAGAGCAGATTGCATCATCTTGTCATTTTCAAAAGTCCTCTGTGGAGGTGGGGAGCGATTCTGTGACTAACTCAACCCTTAAGCATGTTTTCAGCGATTGTTGTGGAAAACCCCAATCGCTGGTGTGTGCTTGTAATGTTCCTAAGATGGTGTTGGACCTAGAAATAGGTACACTCCATCGTTTGTCTACCTTGTTTTCTCCGTGTCGTCTCTATGTCTTCAAGTGTGTGTGTTTGGCATGCTTGATTTGTGTGGCGTGTTTGTTTCCCAATATGCAGTCTAAAGACTTGCTCGATGAGTGCATCTTGCATTTTGGGATGTTTTGCGTGTCTTGTATGTCTGTTGCCCCATATATACAGTCTAAAGATTTGCTCGATGAGTGCATCCTGTACTATGGGAGGTTTGTTTACTTTCCAGTACTTGCATTTGCATTTCATATATAAAAAGAAAAGAAAAGAAATCATGCCTGTCTTCCATGCATTAATGTGTCTTCTATGCATTGACTGTCTTCTCCATGTTTTGTGTGATTGTAACTGTCTTCTCCGTGTTTTGCGTGCATGTCACTGTCTTCTGTGTGATTGATGTGTCTTCTCTGTGCTTGGCATGTTTTTTGTGTTTGTGACATTAAAGTGGGGGCTAAATGTAACATTGGAAAATGTCCCCTTGGGGGCTTTTCCCTCATAAGGTTTAGCTCCTGGGTCTTTAGCATGCATTTAGGACATCTTAGTTCATATTTTGGCAACCCGATGGAATGAGCCCTAGGTAACATGAAAAATGGGACCTAGGAGGACCCCTTGACCTTAACCCTACCCAAAATAGGGGGGAGGACTTGGGTGCCCGTGCCCTAGTCCTGCCCTATTTTGGGTTAGGCCCAAAATTGAAGTGTCGGTTTGTGACCATTATTTGGTCCCTAGGCCGACATGGTGAGTTTGAATTACGAAAATCTTGGTGGGAATGTTTGTAGTTGCATATAAAAGCATGTTTAGGCATTCATTTAGAAACTAGATTTCAACTAGATGATTACTAGCAAGCTATTGTGTTCTCAAGGTGATTCAAGGCTTTCATTGTGTTGCAAGAGCAGACTTGTTTTTTTTATGTGTTTGTATTTGCAGATTTGAGCATTCATCTCCTCATGGAATGAAGAACATCTTCCTCCCATGAGATCTTTAGGGTCAGTGCAAGAAGTTGGGTCCACTTTTTGGCCAAAAAGTGGAAGTGTTTTCCCTGATTTTCAGAATTTGTCACATTTGACCTTAAAATTTGAAGCACTTAGAGATGGAATCTTTAAAAAAGTCACTAAATATAAAATGTAGTACTCGGAGTCTAGTTTCCAAATATGTAATTTATTTCAATACCCAGATGATACAAATTGATTTCAATAGGCATTTCTAAAAACCACTATTTAAAACTCACTTTTTTTAACCATACCATGCACGTGTATGACCAACATAATTTGACCTAAATAAAATTATTTTTCAAAATCTTTTTGGGAAAAGATGTGTAGTACATTGAAGTTTGATGAGGATATTTTTTTATAATTTTTTTCCAAATAATTATTTTTTATTAATTTTTTATTAGGCCTAATTGCTACTTTTGGAAACCCCTCGTGTACGACCAACATAATTTGAGCAAAAAAATCATAAAATTATTTTTTTTTTCATTGTGTAAAGAATGATGTGTAGATTGATGACATATAATTTGTTTTAAAAAAAATTAAAAATTAAAAGTTATTAAAAAAAATACAAACACCTGTCATTTCAAGTTTTTGGACCAGTTTGCTCATAAATTAAATAATAAATAGAAAAACATGTCCAATAACAAAAAAAATTACATATTTGAAAACTAGACACTGTCATCTGTAATGGGTTTTCATTTTGTAAAAAAATTCAGAAAAAAGATTGTCAGTCATATAGGTAAACTCAGTCTTTCCTCTTGTTCTGTACTTAGAAAAAAACTTGCAGGTCCAAGGCTCAAGGTCGGCTAACCATGCCTATCCCAATCCTAAAAATGAAGCAAAGGGAAGGGAAAAGGCGGTCGGTGATTTCAAAATTAATAGAACGGGTACTCGTTATATAATGAGTACATGTTATTTTAAGAACGGGTACTTGTTTTATAACGGGTACCCGTTTCTATTATATCTATTACTAAATGGGTACCCGTTTAGGCTAGAATACCTGTTACTAAACAGGTACTCATTTCTTTGAAAATGGGTACCCGTTCCTGTCAGGAATTTTTTTGCCCACGCGACTTCCCCTACATGTGGACCGAGTTTCTGTAGCACATTTCACAGTTGAGTATATTGTCTTTTCATTGATGCCAAAATGGTAGTGACATGGTCTTCATCAGGTGACATGGTCTTCATGGTAATGACATCAGTAACTTGGTCTTCATCAGTGCATGTTTTTCAGATCTCTCAGTTTTGATCTATAATGACATCAGTGCATGGTTTTCAGATCTCTCAGTTTTGATCTATAATGACATCAGTGCATGGTTTTCAGATCTCTCAGTTTTGATAAGTGGCATTCATTGCATATTATCAATTTTTGAATCAGGGCAAGGGCTTGTATCATTTGACAAAAGTTAATATGCACTATATTAATTCCATCTACACTGGCTTCATGACAGTGGCAGATTTGATGAAGCATGGTGTTCATTTCAGTGCTATAGTATTTGAAGTATGTGAAGTATGTCAAGGTTTATAGTATTTGAAATGGTAAGTGTGTTTGCTTAAATAAATGACTAGTCTTAAACATTGTGCTCAACATTTATCTTACTTAACCCTATTGCCCATCATCACACTTTGCACTTTATGTTATAATTTCAAAGTGACCGGCGAGAGCAGTTTTAGTTCCAAGTGATGACCGGCTGGAGGCATCATTAGTCGTAGTGGGGTAAGTCATATGGACCCCGATCCCCTAGCGCAAACAGTGGACATAAAGTTGTGTTTAAAGCCATCGCATCTGACGATCAGGGTTTAAATTGAGATTGGCGGGCACCGCAGATCGAAGGGTTGATTTTTAAATAGAAAGTATCTTCAAACGGTTAGTTCATGCCTTTAAAGTTGACATTCACTGTTGATTCAAAAGGCAATAAAACATGTTTTTCTTGACCTTTCTCACCGAAGTTCAAGGGGCACTGAAGTTGATTTTTGTGTGAAGGAAAGAGTGAGGTTTAGAATGTTTCTAATTGAGAGGAATATGAAAAGGCAGAGTTCTTCGAAGGGGATTTATTTTTTCTTGTTTTGTTGTTTGATTTTTATGAGAGAAGATGATAAGATTAAATAACATGATGTTGAAGTTGAACCGATTTGAAGAGATTATATGATGGAATCTCATCTTGTATAAGAATTGATTTTTGAATTGCAAGTGTGTAAGAGTTGTAGATCAGAGATGATTGAAGATTGTAAGAAGTTTTGGAGAATGGAATTTTTGTTTTGAAATGTATTTTTGCAGGAATGAAGAATCATTTTTTTCAAGGAATTATGTTGAGATTTTGAAAGAATGTTGATTCAATAAATGAATGGAGTCTTTAAATGATCATGATGGATTAATGTTTGTTCAGAGAAAGTGAAGGTGATGAAAGACAATAATTTCTCAGAGAGGATAAATTGTTCAGTTTTGCACAGAGAGAAAGCTCAAGAAATGGTGAATTAGTTTGAGATTGTTTTGCAGAGGTATGAAGTATTTTGAAGATCAAAATTGAATGACTGTAGGTGTTGAAGACAGTTAAAGGTTGATTGCAAAGAATTTATTTTGTTTGTCTTAAAAGGGAGAAATAAGGTTTTGTTTTTATTGAAACAGGGAAATCCCCTGAGTAATAATTTTCATTGAATGTTGATGTTGTAATGTCAGTGAGACATGCAGAGAAGTACAATATGCCAGTGAGGCAAAATTGTAATGTCAGTGAGACAATTGTAATCAGAAATTTGTGTTAAGCCAGTGAGGCAGTTGAGTGGTTTTTATACCCCAGGAGGGTTTTCCACTCGGGAAATTTCTTGTGTCAAGTTTTGTTTTGATACTCTGCATATTTTCTTTGTTCTATCTGAAGAATTCTACAATTGTGAATTTAAATTAAGAAAAGGAGTAAAAAGTGTTAAAATTGTTAACAACACTGATTCACCCCCCCTCTCAGTGTTGAGTGTATTCCTACAGTTTCTTGGTTTTACCCTTCACTACAAGGTGATATCATTGTGCTTTCTATCATTGTTTCATTTGGATTTGGCCTCTACCTCACAAGGGAACGCTCTCTCTATCTGACAAAGGTGTTTGGAAGACTTAAGTGTCCTTCCAGGGCTTGACTAAGGAAAGCTCCTAAACACCACAACCCCCAAACCAAGTTTTCATGATTGCATGTTACAGGTTGAGGAGTTGGACTGAGTGGAGTTGCAGAGGAGCATATTGGAGTGTCTGAAGTGCAAGAAAGGATGAAAATCTACCCCTGGACTAGGGCACTTGCTCCCTAGTCCCCAAAGTTCTATGTCAGGAAAATCATTGATACAGAAGATTCAAGTTACAGATCTTGTTGCCAAATCCAGACAAAAAATAGGGCCTTGGACTTGGGTGCCCGCTTCCATGTCCCTGACTTTTTCACCTTAGGTTCCCGAAAGTAGGTACTCTGTAATTTGGTATTTTTCTTCTGTTTGTAGCAGCATTCTCTGTAATTCATTAGTTTACTTTTGTTTTTACATAATTAGGGGTTTAATGGTTAATTGAGCATAGGAGAGAGAAAATTAACAATTAAACACCCTAATCCAAGCTTCCCTACATCTCACAATGACTCTAGGGTATGATAGTGCTCGCCACTCGACCCTAGGTCCTTGAATGTAAAGTGGAAAGGTAGATTTAAACATCAAAACACTAAAACATTAACAAATCCAATTTTCCACCTAAACATTGGTGTTAGAGTCTTTGCTTGTTTCCTCGGCATGATGATGATTTCTACAAGCATGATGAATAAGACAATGATAATTAGAACCTTTATAATGACAATGAATAATGGTCGTGCAATGAAAAAATACAAAATAAGTTATCATGTTTGGTGACTTGCATCACTTTAGGAGCTCCAATTTCATGAAATTCATCATTGTCCTTGTTTATTAAGACATTAGTAGAAATATGGCAAATAAATGACCAGGTGACTAAAACTTTTAGTCATGTGACCAAAATTTTTTGCAACACAACTATAAATGACTAATTTGGTCATCGGTTGAAATGACTAAATAAATGATTGATAATTTCTCCTACCTGAAAGTTTAGATCCTTATCTAATGGATCATTTTGCAAATTTTCTTCAACCTGAAGGAATTTTTCCTGTAACAATAACTCTTCTCTTTTCCTATCTAGAGCATATTTTTTTCCCACAACTTGAAACATATATTTACATGCTTCGGTGAGCTTTACCCAATGTCTTCTACAATCTTGGCCTCAATGAATCTTTTTACATATAATTATGAGGGTATCGATTCCAAAACTGTAATCCTCATCTCTTAAAATCTCACAGTTTAGTTTGAATAAGGAAGCCTTGCCTCTCTTAGTGCTTTGTTATTGATTTTTGATTGCTACTACCATTTTAATTGGATGATGATCTGACAGATGATTAGGGACAACTTGAACACTGTTTGAGTTTTTTCTTTGCAGGATAGAGAAGAAATTTTTGCTCACATAGAACCTATCAAGTCTACAGTAAATTCTTTTGTTTGTGCTCCGACAATTAGACCAAGTAAACCAAATACCTTTACTATCTCTTTTTCCTCCTAAGGGATCAGCCAGATTGAGTGATTTTTTAAATCTTAACCAGAAGAACTTTTCATTGCCTTTCCATTCAAGAGGTTTTCCTCCCTTTTTATCTTCTGAAAACTCTACCATATTGAAATCTCCCCCAAAGACCTAATGGATCTTTGGGACACCAGAAGCGAACCAATTCCATAATTTAGATCTATTCATATAGTGATTAGGGGCATAAATAGAACAAAAACCTATATCTGCCCCCCCAACATTCAGGGTAATCCAAACACATCTGTTGCAAGGGGAGCAGCCAAATCCTTTTAGGTATTTCTCAAACTTCCTACTCAAAAGAATAGAATTTCCCCCTCTTCCCTTGTCATGATTTGAGATAAAAGCAATAGACTCTTTCCAAATAAACCTTAATGTATTTTGCAATGTGAATCCAACTGCTTTTAATTCTTGAATGAATAATAAATCTAGTTCTTTGTTTTTGTTGCAAAAATCTCTTAGAACATATTTTCTATAAGGGGATTCCAACTCCCTTACATTCTAACTATAGCAGTGTATGTTCTTCATTACCCTGGAGATTGGGAGAGCCAGAAGCCTTTTCAAGGCTTGGAGCAGTCCACCAAATGTTTTTGGATGGACTCATCTTTACCTTTTTTGCCAGGTTTAATGGTACTAGTATTCTTGCTCAAAATTTTCCTTTTTTTACCTTCCTCAATAGCAATTAAGGTGCTCCTCTTGAGGATACTCTGTTCCAACCCAACAGGGTCTGCTTCTTTCTTCCTAAAAAATTCCTCTTTGAGTTTATCTAATTTTTTCCTTTTTTCTGCAACTTCCCTAATCTTGTCTAGGGCCAGTTGCTGTACATTTTTCTTTCTAACCTAGATAAACCCATTATTTGAATTATATCCCATTTGCACAACTCCTTGAGGGAGTTGAAGGTCTACATGGGGAAGGGTATTTTCCTTTTGAATCTCTAAAGGGCAAGGCACAGGGGTGTCAACAATCTGAGAATCAAGGGCATGGTCCACATCCATCCATCCTTCTGACATACCATCTCCTAAGGAGAACGTGCTTAGTGTACCATCTTGAGTACTATTAGAGTCTTCACTATCATCTTGAAACCCTTCCATTGGTTCAGAGTCAAAGTCCTCATCCAGAGACAGAGAGTTATTCAAATTTTTGTCCAAGGATAAGGACTTGGGCTCAGGACCAACTTTATCATTCAAATTAGTCTTGTTTAATGAATCATCTTTTTTTATAGTAGTCTCTTCAAGTTTATTATTTTGTGTTTGGCTAGAGGTACCCTCCTCAGTGTTCAAATTGACAACATTCTACTCGCTATTTGAGACACCCATTTTTCCTTTGTTAGGGATTCTATAAATAGAAGGACAATCTTTTTTTTTGGTGCCCATCCTATTTACATAGGAAGCATGAATTTAACCCCCCCAAGCTTATCAGTTCATAGAGGAATTTTTTTCCTTCCCAAATGATCTCCAGAATTTCTAGAATTTGCACTCCTGTATCAAATGAAACCAACATCCTTGCATCCAAATGGGGAAGTGTGGACTTTGTTTCATTAATTTTAAGGATTTTTCCAAATGGCTCAAAAATTTGGGGCAAAAAGCTCTAAAACTGAATTGGGACATTTTTAAGAATGATCCATCTTGGGATTGAACAAAATCTAATTTCTTTGTGTGGTGTATCAGGCTTCCATGGGAAAGCTTTAAATAGGGCTGGACCAATATTCCAGAAGTCCTTTTCCACTACCCTCTTTTGCATAGCATGAGATTTGCAAAATATGACAAAAATTCCCTGTTGAATCATTCTACAGAAAGAAAAATGGATACCAAGTTTTCTTTCCCACACCCTTGTTAACCAGTTATCAAAGAACCATCTCGAAGGTAGTTTGTCAATATTTACACATGTAAAGAAAATAACAATGTTCATCAATCTAGATTCTTCTTTTTTAATTGCTATCTCTAGTTCATCATTTGGACTTAAAGAAATCTTCCTTTGTAAGGAATGAGGCTCACCTTGTCCTCTGGCCACAGATCTGCCATTCCCTCCTCCTTCTTGGGAGCATCCACTAACTCCTTCGACATCACCCATGACTTTGAATGCTGCATCTTTGGGGACCTCCAAGGCATCCTCTGCATTAACAATATCTTTAAATGATTTTCCATTACTAATCCCTTGCAGGTTAACACCCTCTGAATTAATTTCCATGGCATTTATGGAGTCTAATCTGCATTCAATGTTTGTACTTTCACATCCGCTTCAACATCCACACTCTGAGCTGACTCAGATGACACAATGGCCAAGGCAGGAACCAGTACGGAGAAAGTTTTAAAATCAAACAGAACAACAAAAAAGAACCTGCACAACATACACTAAATGACACCAAAAGCTCTCGATCCAATCCAAACACAAGGTCTTACAATGTCTGCAAATTTATGATTCAAGAAGACAAAGAAAACGAATGATTTCTAAGCAAGAGAAGAGGACCCAAACGGGAAGCACATGGAGGATTTACAGAGAAATCCTCATGCAACCCCTGGGACCTCTAGCTGCAGTGCCCTCTATATTATAATATTATATAATTATTATAATATAATATAATATAATATTTATAATATAATATAATATAATACTATAATATAATATAATATAATATTATAATATTAATATAAGACTTCTCGTATCGATGGGCACCAAAACCAAAATGTTAATGTTGGGCGCCAAAAGTAAAATGGTTAAAATTTAATTAAAATTTTGGCATCCATCTTGAAACCCTAATGTTTCACGTTTGTGAAAAGTTAGTGAAGGTTCAGGGGAGAGGTGCGATAGAGTGTATTACCAAGGGTCGCTTCCGGTGAGGCTTTAGATCCACAACTCCTAGTTTTTTCTGCCGTGGCATCACTGGTTTTTTGTTCACAGAATCCAACATAGGAAGGGCCACAATTGCAATAATTTCTTTTTGGCTGCAAAGAGCAAGAACTCACATACTCCCATAGAGAGAATGGTTGGCAAAGTACACCGGAGTGGTAGGTAAGGGTTTTTATAAATCCTTGCTTAGGTAATGAAGCTTTTTAGTGTCTAAATAAATTCATCCACTTTTCCACTCATTATTCATGACATGCGTCTATCATAATCTACATTCTCAACACATCTCATGGTTGTAATGAGGATTGCATTCCATTTATGCCTTTTTATTTCAGGATAAGTTAAAGCACATAAATGCCTTAAGAAATTATATTTCCTATACTTAGTGGACATTAAAATCTAAAATTTAGTCAATTTAAATTAAATTACCTTTGTAAGTTTGGGCACCCTCAGCCTTCTCATGTCCTGGTTGCATCCCCGTTCACAAGTCATACTCATTATCATTCCACAATCCTTGGTGTATGTAACCCATATTGTTATATTTACAGTAGGAAATGGATGTAAAGTATATCTCTATGGGCTATTCTTCACTTTCAATTGAATAGCCTGATATAAAATGTTCAAAAATTAGATTTAACAACTCTAATAGTTGTTCCATGAGGCATGTTTAACAAACCAAATGCAATTGCCAACTTTTCACCATGGTGTAGAGAAATAATTGTTAGAAATGAAAGTAACACTACTTCAATGGAAATCTGATTCAAGATAAATTTCAGCAATCTTAAGTGCGCATTAACAATGGATATTGTAACAAAACATAAAACCCACTACAGAAAAGATGTCAAACATGAAGAACTCAACACAATGACATAATGTTTACGTGGAGAAAACCCATGTGGGTAAAAAACTCCACCAGGAAAGAGGCACAAGTTTGTATTAATCTCAACAAGATTGTACAATACATCAACTACACAACTCTCTCCACAAGTCTTCAATCTGACAGCATTCTGGCAACACTTGAGTACCTAAAATCTGTATTGTAGCAACAAATACATGGAAAATACTTATAGAAACATTTTTCAACTCATCCTAGGCATTCACCTTCTCTCTCATGAGATTCCCTAACATGCAAACAATAAATGCCATCTTACAAGCACCTTCCACTTGTCCAAAACTAGCCATGCAAAGGTTGGGTGCCCAAGACTAAATCTGGCCTCTTACAGAGTCTTATGACACATCATAACCATCATAGATTCCACAAAAGAGTATCTTTCCAAGATAGGAACCTTGGGCTAAACATAACAACTTACAACAAATAAATATCCGTCATATGCGTCATAGTGTCATAGTGTCATAGAATCTTATGACAACTTGCAGTTGTCATAGATTCTTTACATGCACCCACCAAACATTATGACGTGTGTCATACATGCTAAAAATAGTATATTCTCCCAAGGTGGCACCTACTCTTATTTAATATTTATTTTTATAATTGCCAATTGTAAATGTCACTCCTTAATTACCTCCGATGAAACTGAAATTACCATTGCCGGTGAAACTACCTCATTCCCTTATGGGTAATTACAAATTACAAATAATAAAATAGAATAAATACAATATTGGGATTTACAATGTTAATGGCACCTTATCCCAACATTCTCCCACTTGACATTATACATTGTAAATCAACCCATAGAAAATTAAAAAAAAATAATCATGCACTAGAAACAAGGCCCATGGCCTCTCTGCACCATACAAACTTCTCTGTGCTCACAGGCTTGGTCAATCAATCTGCAACATTCTCCTGATTGTCTATCTTCTTCAGTTCAATCTCTCCATTTGCAACCAACTCTCGAACAAAGTGATACTGAACATCGACATGCTTAGTCCAAGCATGATACATGGGATTCTTACTTACTTTGTGACAAACTAAACCTCTACAAAATAGTATTCACATACTTACTTTGTGACAACCAAAGATTTCTGTTAACTTTGTCCCTCCTGATCTCCATTCCCAAAATATACCTTGCAATACCAAGATCCTTCATCTCAAATGCACCTAAAAGTTGGGCTTTAAGCTCACTGATCATACCCTTAGTATTGCTGAATGTAAACACAATGATCATCCTCGCTTCTAACAAAACCCAATTTCAACACAAATGAATCAAACTTTTGATACGACATTTTGGGGGATTGTTTTAGACCATAAATAGACCTCTTTAACCTGCAAACCCAATGTTCTTTTCCTTTTACCTCAAAACCTGTAGGCTGTTACATATAAATTTCTTCTTCAAGATCTCCATGCAAGAACACAATCTTAACATCCATTTGTTCAATCTCCCAATCATAAGCTACAACAATGGATAAGAGAAATCTAATAGAAGTCAATTTAGCAACAGGAGATAATATCTCACCAAAATCAACTCCCTCTCTCTGGGAATAACCCTTGGCTACTAGTCTAGCCTTGTACTTTTCCAATGATCCATCTGCTCCAAACTTCTTCTTGAAGAGCCACTTACAACCTATGACCGTTCTTCCTTTGGGAAAATGAACAAGATCCCAGGTATTGTAAGAGTCTAAAGCCATCATCTCCTCCTGCATGGCTAGCTGCCAAGACTCACTATCATCTACAGAAATAGCTTCCATGTAGGATCTAGGTTCATCGTTAGTACTCAATAAAACATATACACAACAGAAATCTGGTGGGCTATACCTATCAAATGGATTCCATTGTCTTCTGGATCTCCTCAAGGGTGGAGTAAGAGACTCTACTTTTTCCTCTGCATGATCATCTGCACCAACATCTTCTGCCACAACAGATTCATCTTCATCAGAACTACTCGAATCTTCTTCGTCTTCTTCTTCAACCCCCAATCCATCATTTTGTTCTTCCTGAGGTGCATCTTGCTGTTCTAAATCAAAGTGCACCTTCTTTACCTTTTCTTCTTTCTCTTTTGGCTAGTTAGGTTCAGAAATAGCTCTAAGTTCCCCAAAAATAACATCTCTAGAAAAGATTATCTTGCAGGTTAGTGGATTCCAAAGCTTATAACCTTTGATATTATCACCATATCCAATGAATGTACACTTTTCAGCCTTTGGATCCAACTTAGATCACTTTTCCTTAGGCACATGAACAAAAGCCTCACAGCCAAAAACCCTTAAATGTGAAACAAAAGGTTTCTTACCTAGCCACACTTCATAAGGTGTCGAATCAAGAGCCTTACAAGGAGATCTGTTTATTAAGTAGTAAACAGTACAAACAACCTCTTCCCAAAAGCATTTATCCAACTGTGCATCACTAAGCATACTTTTGGCCCTTTCCATAATTGTTTGGTTCATCCTTTTTGCAACACCATTCTGTTGTGGTGTATATGGAGTTGTCTTTTGTCTGATTATACCCGCATGCTTGCAAAATTCATCAAATTCCTTAGAGCAATATTCCCCTCCATTATCAGATCTTAATATTTTTATCTTTAAACTTGATTGGTTCTCTACTAGGACTTTGAATTCCTTAAACTTAGTGAAAACTTCAGATTTATGCTTCATAAAATAAATCCATGTGAATCTGGATACATCATCAATGAATGTTACAAAATAACGAGATTTTCTGATAGATTCATTATCCACAGGTCCAAAGACATCCGTATGAATAATTTCTAACTTCTCTTTTGCTCTATTGCTTCCTGAAGGAAATGATTTTCTATTTTGTTTACCAAACACACAATGCTCACAGAAATCAAAGTGCTCATCAGAATAGGAGAAACCATCCAACAAATTTTTATTCTTAATAGTTTTTAATACATTATTACTTGTGTGGCCCAATCTATGATGCCACAACATACATGTATTTTCAGTAGTGGCCTCAGATACATAGGAGGCATTACAAACTGTAGTGGCTTCAAGCTTAAACAATTTCCTGAATCTTTTCTCTTTCGCTACCACCAAGTTCCCTCTCACCAATCTGCAGCCATGCTTGTCAAATGTCATATGCATTGCCAAATCATTCAACTTTAAAACTAAAATCAGATTTCTAGCTAATCTGAGAACATACAAAACACCAGGGAGGGTTTTAATCCTTCCATCACTGAAACACAACAATACCTTTCCTTTCCTGATAATTGGATATGCAGAGTTGTCACCAAGGTAGATATTACCTCCATCATATTCTTCATATGTGGAGAACCATCCCTTATGTGGGGTCATATGAAATGAACATCTTGAGTCAACCAACCAGTGATAATTAGAAATGACATTACATGCAGAAAGTAAAATTTCTTCACCTACATTTGAGGACTTATCTAAAGCACTCTCCCACTATTTCTTGGGGTTTCTGCACTCCTTCACATGTCCCCTTTTACCGCAGTTCCAACACTTAACTCTATTCTTTTTACCAAGAGTCTTAGACCACCCCTTGGACTTGTCCTTAGCCCCTTTCTGATCTCCTTTAGGTCCCCTTTCCTTAGACCTTCCCCTGACACTGAGAGCATCCCTTGAACTATCCAAACTCTTTTTCCTCAATTCCTATGACAGTAGCACTGAAACAAGATCATCCAACTTTAGATTTGTAAAGTTAGTAGTGATAGCAAGGATAACATTCTCCCAATACTCAGGTAAAGAACAAAGAAGTAAGATACATTTATCTTCCTCACAAACTTTAACATCTACTGAATCAAGCTAACTCAACAACAAATTAAAAGAATTTAAATTCTCTACAACCGACTCACCCTCTTTCATTTTCAAAGAAAACAACTTCCTTTTTAAATAAAGTTATTTACCATACTCTTGGCTTGGTAGATCTCACCTAACTGATTCCACAATTTGTATGCGGTCTCCTCCTTTGCGATATTCAATAGGACAGAGTCTGAAAGACACAACCAGATGGTTCCCCGTGCCTTCTTATCTAGTCTATCCCACTCATCTTGAGAGACATCATCAGGTTTCTTCTCTTTTTGGATAGCCAACCATTGGTTCCTTTCTTCCAACAAATCTTCCATTTTTATCTTCCACAACTCATACCCCATTCCATTGAACTTCTCAATGTCCAATCGAGAGGTTGATGCAACGGTGGATGTAGCCATAATATCAACACAAGATCTGCAAAACAAATGCAACCAAATCTCCCACTGCATCTACAACTTCCAAACTACCACCCAAGAGTCAAAGCTGACTAGGCTCTGATACCAAATATTAGAAATGAAAGCAACACTACTTCAATGGAAATATGATTCAAGATAAATTTCAGCAATTTTAAGTGTGCATTAACAATGGATATTGTAACAAAACATAAAACCCACTACAGAAAAGATGTCAAACATGAAGAACTCAACACAATGACACAATGTTTACGTGGAGAAAACCCTTGCGGGTAAAAATCTCCACCAAAAAAGAGGCACAATTTTGTATTAATCTCAACAAGATTGTACAATACATCAACTACACAACTCTCTCCACAAGTCTTCAATCCGACAGCATTCCGGCAGCCCTGAGTACCTAAAATCTATATTGCAGCAACAAATACATGGAAAATACTTATAGAAATGTTTTTCAACTCATCCTAGGCGTTCACCTTCTCTCTCATGAGATTCCCCAACATCAAACATTAAGTGCCATCTTACAAGCACCTTCCACTTGTCCAAAAATAGCCATGCAAAGGTTGGGTGCCCAAGACTAAATCTGGCCTCTTACAACATCTTATGATGCATCATAACTGTCATAGATTCCACAAAAGAGTATCTTTCCAAGATAGGAACCTTGGGCTAAACATAGCAACTTACAACAAATAAATATCCGGCATATGCGCCATAGTGTCATAGATTCTTTATATGCACCCACCAAACATTATGACGTGTGTCATAGATGCTAAAAATAATATATTCTCCCAAGGTGGCACCCACACTTATTTAATATTTATTTTTAGAATTGCCAACTGTAATGTCACTCCTTAATTACCTCCAGTGAAACCAAAATTACCACTGCCAGTGAAACTACCTCATTCCCTTATGGGTAATTAAAAATTACAAATACTAAAATGGAATAAATACAATATTGGGATTTACAAGGTTAATGGCACCTTATCCCAACAATAATTATCTTTCCTATCCTTCCACAACATTAAGTAAATTCTTGAATCTGGAAAATACCTTGCTTCCTTCATCTTCCAAGCCAATTTCTCCAACTTTGCATAGATCTTCTTTGTCTATGGATGTGATCTGTCTACTACACAAAAAACATGTACCATTTTATGCCCTTCAATCCAACTGCATCCAGGGATCTTTTTAATTCCTCTATCTTTCATCAATCTCCTTACCAAATTTAAACCTCACCACACATGCCCACTTCTAGATAGATGTTTGAGAGAAGAACATAAGTTGTGCAACATTTTTAGGATTCAAATAAAAAAGTAGTGTTTCTGTAAATACTCATCCTATATTCATATGTGATCTACAGGCACCAAGAAAACACATCCATACAACTAGCACGGATTTAACATGTATCTCAATGATAAAGTTTAGGGTGTCTTCAAGATAGCCAGCACGGGCAAGGAGGTCAACCATGCACACATAATGATCAACTGTAGGTGTAATGCAATAAGGGTTACAAATGTGATTGAAGTATGTACAGCTCTCATCCACTAAACCTACATGGTTGCATGAACCTAGAATACAAGCAAAGCTTACAATGTTAGGATATGTTCCAGAGTGCTTAATTAATTCAAAGATTTTGAGAGTGTCCTTGCAAAATCCATTTTGTGCATATCCTGCAATCATTGCATTCCATGAGATGACATCTCTTTGAGGAATTATGTCAAACAATTCACGTTTTTTGTCTATGATTCCATATTTTGCATACATGTCTATGAGATCATTTCAAACTATAATATCTCACAAGAATCCCCCTACCATTATGCTTTGAAGGATGTCCATACCCTATTCCAAAGCTCCCATTTGGGCAGAGGCAGGGAGGATGCTGGCAAAGGTTGTGGAATTCATATTTACAGTTGTCAATTGCATTTGCTTGAAAGTTTCTAAAACCTGTTCAACAAATCCATTTTGTGTAATCCTGCAATCACTGCAATCCATGAGATGACATCTCTTTGAGGCATTCTATAAAATAGTTTGTGTGCCTTGTCTGTGCTTCCACATTTTTCATATATGTCTATCAGAGCATTTCTAACTATAATATCTGACAAAAATTTGCCTTCTATTATGCCTTGATGGATGTCCATACCCTATTCCAAAGCTTACCATTTTGATACAGGCAGAGAGGATGATGGAAAAGGTTGTGGAATTTGGCTTTACACCTGTCAATTTCATTTGCATGAAAGTTTCTAAAGCCTTTTCAACAAATCCATTTTGTGCATATCATGCAATCATTGCAGTCTATTAGACCACATTTCTTTCAGGGATTTTGTCAAACAGTTCACATGCCTTGTCTATGCTTCCACATACATCTCTCACTCTGTATATGTATATTCAATTGCATTTGCTTGAAAGTTTTTAATGCCTTAACATGTCTAACAGGGCAGTTGCAACTACAACATCTGACAAAATTCCTCTATCCTTTATATTTTGATGGATGTCCATACCCTATTCCAAAGCTCCCATTTTGACACAAGTAGGGAGGATGCTGGCAAAGGTTGTGGAGTTTGGCTTTACACCGGCCAATTGCATTTGCTTTGAAATTTCTAAAGCCTTTTCAACAAATCCATTTTAATAAAAGAGGGTGAGTCCTTGCTTTATATAAAAATGTGTCATGTAGTGCCCCGCCATGAACACCTTGGAAGACAACACATCTATGCAAGCAAAGCGGAATAATTTTTTTTTTGAATAAGATAACAAGTAAGGTTTAGCAATTCAATACACATCATTAACTATCAACTTGTCTCCCAAGGTGCCATGGTTGCATTACTTGACAAATAATCAACATAATTTACATGCATAACTAACTAACATCGACAAATCATTCTAACTTTATTACATTATTGATTATACATATACATCTCCATTTCGTGACATCAATTAGATAATCAGCTTTAATCAAGACTACATGCACATATTCCAAGTCTATACAAATGAGTACATCATTATGTAATTTACATTATCTCTATTTTGATTACATTTGAATACATACAATCTGAATCAACTGATACACAGACTAGTACATGAGCATAATAAGTGTCTTCATAAACAGGTATAAGATCTGATGTCTGATACACAAGGAGTGTCCCCCTCGCTTACAAGTAATGGCAAGGGAAAAAAAACCAATGGATAAAGCTCTTCCACCCAACCATGTGGAACCCTGAGGTCCACCCCCTGAGCTAGGAGTTAACATAAGGTCCCCACTACAACATACGATCAGGTAGACAGTAGGCTATGAGACAACACATGACTATCACAAGTCACCAGCACAACACAACACGACAGTACTTCCAAAGGCAACACTTAGCAAATGGGGAGAGTACAACTAGGGAGTGCTAGGCTGTAGTAAGGAGAGTGTCATCACATGGTCCTAACATGGGTTACCCAGGTAGTCTCTCTCTAGACACCGGCCCCATAGGATGACGCATGCGGAATCAACCTTCCTTTCGTGATGACAAGGAAGTAGATCTGCCAATCCTGGCCTTCTCCCCTCATCCTTAGTCTGAACTAGCACTACAGACATGAGTGAGGAACAAAATCTTATTATCTTGTTAGTGTGAACACTACCCAATCCCTAGGTATTTTATTATGTTATCACTGAATTACCAACTCCCAGTGGGTTACCTTGGCTAGCCACTTGGCACCTGCCCCCACATTGGAAGCCACTCCCTTACCTACAACTAGAAAACCCTACACAACAAGCATAGAAAGACATCACAACAAGGAGGGTACTAGAACCATGCAAGGCATTAATCATCTTGCATAACAACTATCCTTATATAACAATAAAAGCATTAACCCTCCATAACATAATTATAAGGGCAGAACTCCTAGACCATTGCCCATAATAACACATATTCATTACAACTCTAAGATTTCCATGTCACCCTGTTCCATATCTGACCACAAAACTGGATACAAGACTAGTACAACCAGTTGGATAACAATACATCCACAAGAAGTGCATTTATCATTCACTTGTCATTTAGTTCATACATAACTAGGGACAACAAGGCTTCTTATAACATCATGATCTCAAGACATCTATCAACACAACACATGAAATCAAGACATCCCAAGCTAAGCCTCTGGAACCCTAGCCACACAGGAAGATACACAGTCAAAGACTATAAGTACGGTTTTATGACCCACAGATTGAATTAACATATTACAAGAATCAATTATATTTATGATCAAATTATGCCTTCTTACAACTAATTCCACTATGGCAATTTGCACTTGACTAAGTTGTTACATTGGTATATCAATCATCAAGATAAAGCTTGTGGTTTGATTGTATTCTTACAAGGGATAAATCTATGACTTACAGTAAAGTGAATTATATTTAAATATGTATTAAAATAATCATTTAATTAATCTACATGATACAATTATCTTTGACGTAACTAAAGTAAACCTCCATTGTCAATATTATA
The DNA here is from genome assembly GCA_027924645.1 of Cunninghamia lanceolata. Classification (NCBI taxonomy): domain Eukaryota; kingdom Viridiplantae; phylum Streptophyta; class Pinopsida; order Cupressales; family Cupressaceae; genus Cunninghamia; species Cunninghamia lanceolata. The sequence goes on from BSBN01000427.1 coordinate 10,193,920, forward strand.
AATCAAATTGATTAAATGATTACAAGGTAATTTTAAATTCATTTCATACGGATAAGTTTGAGGATTTCGATTTAATTTATAACCAAAAGAGAAACAATTTTAATCACTTCTACGTAATTAATGATTACAACTACCTATAGATCAAATATCATTGGTCTATCTATCACAACATTCATGAGAATATCAAAGTACATTTACAATGAACGGAATCTAGTTCAACAAGTCATTAATAAAGAGAAGGTGATAGATTTAAATACTACACTAAAAACATTTATCCATTCTACGAATCAACATATAGAATCTTCATTTATTCCAAATCTGATACACAGTCTTTCCTTATCATGTTCCGTTTAAATTTATCATTTAATAATCCCGATAATTGATTATATCAATTTCGATGGCTTGTTTTAAATAAATCACGTGATCCAATTAATAATAATAATAATAATAATAATAATAATAATAATAGCAATAATAATAATATTAAAATTCCACAAATCATTTGATAACTAATATATTTTCCATCCAAGTCATTAAACAAATAACGTTACACTCTACTAACAAGTCTATTATAAATAATCCTATCGAATACGTATTCCTCAAGATTATAAATGAAAATATAAAGGAATAGATATAATATTCTAGAGACCGATCAAATAACTACAACATGAAGTTAGTAAGGATAATGGTAGAACATTCTAAACCCATTACACTAATAACTATATCACATTGTCCTACGACTACATTCTTTCCTTGCAAAAGAAATTACATACTTATAATGGATTTCAGAATAATATCTAACCCTCTACATTCCAAGACAGAACAACAATCTGATAAATTTAATCCCGTATTAATTCAAACTTAACCTAATTGAATCATGTAAATAACTATAATGCTCAACTAGTATTGATTCAAATACTAACAAAATTCAAATAAGATTTTAATCATAACATTATCGCTCTTTTATTACTTGAATTTTCTATGAAGAATGAAGGATTAAAGAGGTGATTAAATACTAGCCTCCATATTGGGGATTTCATTAATTAATCTATAATAATCTCTTGTGATTTAGTTATTTATAAATGATTCAAGGAATCATTCGATCTAGTCATAATCCTATTTGTATTACAACCCTAACATTTCTAAACTTAACAATGTACTAAATGCAAGTCACATACCCTAATTTTCATCTAAAGTTCGAATGGAAGCATTCTAAGTCTGGAACTCATTACGTTTCCCATCTAATAAGAAACTTTTCTAAAACAATAATAGCAACCTAGTGAATACAGATACTAAGGGAAATGATGAGGAGTTTATGCAATAACATCTGTGCTCATGGTGCACAGCCCAGGAGAATGGCCCAACAAAGACTATGAATAGAATGCCCAAAAATGTCATCTCAGGGAATGCAAATGTAGCAGGATATGTGCAGGCTGGGTTCGTTGAAAAACAACAAACCCTAATAGGTACGATGCCCCATTCTACCACCTTTACCAGTGTCTTCCTTGGCTATGCCAAACTGGCGCATTCGACAGGGTGTGGGCAACCACCAAAGCAAAATGGAAGGGAGTTTTAGTCAGATGATGTCGCTGCAGGTGTTCTGGCAGCTATGTGTGCAACTATGCACACACAGGATTTATTAACAAGATTTTAGAAACTCATACAGCAGTGATGGTGGGGTGCGAAGCCTAATACCACCAAGATTTAATGGTTTTTTCATTTTGTTTTATTTTCTAATGATGTAGAAATTAGGAAGGGTTCACTCAATAATATCATTCAAGATATTCTAGACGTGGGACAACATCCATTTGAGGTATATTTACCCAATGATCATTATAGGATTAATCTAACATTTCCCATGTTACATCATTTAGGATATTATATGCGAAAGATTTGCATAGTAGGGAAAGAGCAACGACATCAATATATACACTATACTTGGTAATGATGAAAAGCAAGAGAAAACTCGGTCACGCTTGCAAACCATGGCAGTTTGTGAACAGAATTATAGAGGTACATGGCAATTTCGCTACACTAATAGTGACAACCAATCTTTGATCAATCCTCTGAGATTACCTTGAACATAGATAAATTAAAAAAATATATGAAAGCGAAATTGCAAAATTCTGATGAGATAGTTAAAGCACTAACAATTTCGGAAGACATGTTTGCAAACTGTGGACGCACTGGTAGGGCATATGAGCCCTTGACAAACTGTCTCAAGAATGGGATTTCGTGGGATACCACGAGTGCAAGATTTAAATGAAGAAAAAATGGGTTTGACAAATCTTTTTTTAAAAATTCCTCAGCCAGAGGTGACTGGTAGGTGCAAGGTCGAATTCCACAGCCTTGCCAGTATCCTCCGAGCTTGGCTGGGATGCTGCCTAATCTCTTCAAGTTTCAAATATATAAAGAAAAAAAATCATAGAAACTATTAAAAATTACATTAATTTATTTGGCTTTGGAAGGTAAAACATAGAAACGACTCTCCATTCTAACCTATGTTTATTTCCTTGCAGGTCAAGTATATGGAAAGGAAAAGGAAGAGTTTGCAAATTGTTAGGTAGGGAATCACAAAACACCACAAGAGCTTTCCCACAAGAGAGGTGTAGACTCAATTCCACAGAAGGATTCAACACTCACAAAAGGATTCAACACTCCAGAATACAAACAGGGGTGAATGGACAAGTCAGATTCGAGACATTCAGAAGCACATGGAGGATTGTGACAGGCCTCAAACCAGAGATAGAAGGAATTTAAGTACCAGATACTGAATAACTCTCATTAATGGAGGAAAACATAGTAATCCTAGTTCTCTACAATTTCACATGAAATAAGCATATTTGCAGTGCATACCTGAAATTATAAGCTTTACAAGACTCCTCTTTTCTCTTTGAGTCCAATCCCCTTCTCTTCTCTTCCTGAATTCTTTTTCCTTCACCCCACTCAGACTCTATCTCCTTGGATAAATGCATAAGGCCTACCTCTCCTTCCGACAACCACTTTCTCAAAACATGGGTCCATTCCTCGAGTGATTGCAAGAGCCATGCCTCTCTTCTTCCAACATCCCACATTCTTGTGAGATTCTTCAATTTCACTTACCAAGGGATTCCACACCTCAAACTTGCAGTTGACGGAAAAGACATTAATTTTACTCATCTCCGAACATTGAACTCACAAAACCAGGTGACAACCCTAATATTTAAACTTAGAATATTATTTTTACTACCGTCAATTCATTTAATCAAAATGGTAATTATTTAATTATCTTACTAATGAATCTTACTTTCTTTTAATTTTATCCACTTACAACTTGGGACTTATTATTTATTTACTCATTTAATTATTTATCCCGTTTATTTATTTAATTACTATTTTTCATATTAGTTTTACCAATTATCAATAATTAAATTATTTATAATTAATAAACCACACACATAATTCCCTAGCAATGTTTATTTAACTTAAGATTTAATTTAACCTTATTTAGATGAAATATTAATCATGCAAAAATTGACACTTAAATTGGATATACCCTATCTTACAAGACGACACCTGACCCCAAGTGATGCCACAGGACATGACGACAAAATGATGACAACAGTCCCACTGACGGTGACGACAGGATAAAACACTGGAAACTCATCCTCCTTGAGGATATCGACTAAATGGGGAACCTCATGTTAACTCAAATCCATAATTCCATTGGCTAGGGCACGCTCAGACCTGGTAATTCAGGTGGAATCAATGCCCGGTACCTGCATCCTGCAACAAACAACAAGGTTGTGCATATATCCATATATAATCATGTAATCATAGACACAATGAATGGAAATCGCAGCGTGGCAGGGTACTCGAACACGAGTAATGCGACACTGTTCTATTCATGTAAACACATCATTAATTAGCTACTTCCATTACCAGTTATACAACATAATCATGATCAAATAACACATTAAACTTAAAATAACATTAATCCATAATCATGTCCATCGAACTGTGAAAGCACAAAGTACAAGTAAGTAATCAAGCATCATCCTAACCTAGATCCATAATCAACTAGCATAATAACAAAGTGTCCATCAAGATCAAGGAGAACATAAACTATAACATAGAAGTCCAAAACATCTCAAAACTGTAAACATGCATTACAAGACTATCATCTAAACCAGAACTGTCATAGGAAACACGAAAATAACATCTGTCACAGGCAAAAAAGTGAGGGGCATTACATGTCAAACTATGTGGATCTATCTCCCTTTGCAAAGAACATATTGTGTTGATTGATGATCTTACAAGGATCTGTATGTTGGATAATTAGAACAATACATAATTAACAATTATACATTGCTGGAATATTTTTTTCCTAAGCATCATTTTTACTTATTATGTGTTTTGTGTAAGAAAACATTGTTAACCTTTGTGAAATGGAACACATCTTGTCTAATTTGTGACTTTTTGATTGTATTGGTCTAGGTTAATGAGGAAGCAAGTGATAAAGTGCTAGAGGTGGAATAGAAATATAATGACATATGACGGCCGTATTATGCCAAATGCAATGAAGTCATTCAGACAATCCTTGATTTTTTGCTAACTGCAGTATGTTTTTCTTTTTTCATTAGCTAAGTTTGTTCCTGAATTGTGCAATTCATTGTTACATATATCAAAAGGAATAGTTGATACAACCTTAATGGAACTTGTTTTTTTGCTAACTTCTTTTATTTACAGTTTCTAAGCCATCCTGCTTTAGGTGACCTTCTGAGTGAAGAAGACCAAAAGGTTGTGTTTTATTATCTTTTTGAAATCGTTTCACTATTTCATTTATATTATATTATGTGGGATTTCCTTTTTTTAAGACTGAATCTCTGATGTGTGATTGATAATTTATATTAGAATATATTTTTTAGATTTTTTTATTTCTAATTTGTTTAGGTTTTCAAATATTTGCAATCTCTTGATGTTGAAGACTTTAAAGATGTTAAATCTAGTTACTCCACATTCATAAGTATTACATGCTCTTTGTAGTTTTTAAATATGTTGTTATTGAAGTTGATAATTTCAGTGTTGCTCGGTTGTATTTTATTCAGATTCAATGCAGTTTTGATATTGGTGAATGGCTATGCTTTTGGTGGAACTCCCCGCATCACCACAAAGGCCCAACAACCACCTTGCGGTGTTGCAGTGACCCTAGCATCACTGCTTTCGTAGCAACTTCTTTCAACCTCATTGCTTCCTTTATGCTTTGATGGATGTCCATACCCTGTTCCAAACCTCCCATTTTTGCACAGGCAGGGAGGATGCTGGAGAAGGTTTTAGAATTTGGCTTTACACCTGCCAATTGCATTTTCTTGAAAGTTTCTAAATCCTTTTCAACAAATCCATTTTGTGCATATCCAGCTGTAAAAGCACTCGAATCCATCACAAAAGTAAAACAAAGTAAAATGAAGTAATAATTCACTTAAATACAACATCACAAGAAATGAAAGTAAAATGATGTATATAATCCGCTTAATTACAATAATTAATCAAAAACAATAACTTCATCAAGAAGAATTAATAGAGTCAATAAATCTTAAAAAAGAAAATCTCATAGATATAAATCAAATAAGTCTTTAAATCTTACATATTCATGTGCTAAATCTAGGTAATAAGCACTATGAATCAATATACATAAATCCTTTGGCAACATGCCATAATACATACAAATAGGTACAATAACAAGTACATCAATGAATAACAAATCAACACTCTCCAACTGCACGAACCAAGGGGTCCACCACCTACAAACTGAGAGACGAGAACATGGCTTAGGTGCTTTTCCACCCAACCATGAAGTATTACACTTCCCCAGATCCCTTCATGAAATGAAGCAAAACCCATCCCTACACGAAATATCTAGCTACCTGGAAACAATTGGCATGAGGGAACACCCGATGCAACCCTGATGTCTAAAAGTGCAATTCTAATAATAAAAAATAAATTGACTCACAACAGGATGTGGCAGAGATATATATAAATAAGTTTTTCTAGACAAAATAAACATCTTTTTCAATGACATTCCAATTAGATCTAATCATTTCAAGTAGCCTGGTCAATTCATAAAAAGAGGAAAAGCCATCTCTGATATATCCACATTCGTCATCCTAGTCCCAAAAGTAACCCAATCACATTCCTACATAAAAATCTACCTTCTTTCTCCAAGAAATAAATAAGAAAGTAAATAAACAATTCAATAAATAATTGATCAAATCACCTATAACCACCTCTAGTCCATTTCCCATGCATCAATAAAGAGCACACATTTTGATCAAGCACTAATAATGCACATCATAAAGCAATATATATCTGATTAGATTTTTAATTCATATTTCCATGGTTAAATATATAGTAGATACTAATGCCTTTTCTTCATATCCAAATACCGTTTCATAAATCACACAATAAAATCAAATGAGGAGGTTTGAATACTCCACTCTCATACAATGAGGTTTCATGCACAGCTTATGTCAAATATTATTTCTATCTTTCCTCAAGATCAAATAAATAGAATAATAGAATAAAACAATTAATGTTCTTCTATAAATCATTTCAAAAATCTCAAAACACCAATCAAGGAAACATACTTTCCAAACAATAATTTCATTCTTTGTTTCATAATTTTGCAACCATAAGTTTGTCATTTTGATACAATCACTTTATCTATAAATCAATTATAATTCACAATATAATATCTATTCTAAATATTTTCAGCAATCCTACTGTTAAACCATTGACAAGAGACAATTTTGACCATTTATCTTACAATAAACACCTTTTATTCATCCATAACACCTTACTGTCATTTTAGTGACAGGAGGTTTAGAATAACTAGTAAGAAAATAGAGACAGACCTCCTGGCAGAATAGTGACAGGAGTTGTCAAAGTAATTTAAAACACAAAAACAGATAACAACAATTAATCTAAAGGTCTGTCATTCGAAGGTAAGGTTAAAGATAATGTTTAACAGCAAAACAATAGTGTAAAATAAGCTATGGAAACCTAAATAATTCTATCTATGTGGAGAAGTTTCTAAATCACATATTAATTCTGTCAATGAATAAAAGTTGGTTCTTTTTGTCAAAATTGATTTTACAGCAGAAATAAAATTTAATATTCTGAGTTCAGATCTAACAGAGGTGAGTTTAATTAGTTTGAGATTGCAAAAACTCCATTTCATAGTTTTAAGCCAACAACTTAGTTTACTAGCCAATCTTAGCATGAAATCGGAATGCACAAAGCAAGGAACAACAGTTTGCAACAACAATAAGAAAACAATGAATAAAATGAGGGAGGTTGACCTATTTTAGCAAGTTAAGATTGCCCAAGGTAGATTTAGACGAGGTCAGCTCAGAGAAGAATAAAGGTCAAGCATAAACAAAACAAATGCCCTCCAAACAAGCTGAAAACTATTAATTTGACAGTCACAAAAATGTGATTTCAATGCAAACAATTCTTAAGAAGAAAAACCTGGAGATAAGGTCGGTCAATGGGTTGAAATTGAAGTTGCTATTGCTAAGGATCTTCCTTCAGTCATTGTTCATCCAGAAGCACGATTTTTCTCTTTTTCTGCTACTACAAAAGGTTCGTCTCTGCTAAAATCTTCGGTGCCTTCTCTTGCTACTCCATAAAAACACGTCATTTTCATTTGCAAAAATGCTCACTACAGTTTGCAAATTTTTTAAAAATATTTATGGGTTTTGTTCTACTCTTCTCCAGCTTTCCAAAACATTTTACGGTTTCAAATTTTGTTTTGATATGACAAAGTTATCACCATTTTACTATCGTTGTTCTTGACTGGTTTTTCTCTCCTTTGCCAATGCCTTTTTTTTTTTTACAATTCCCTTTTTTCTTGTTTTTGGCGTCCAAAGTTTAGGTTTTTAACTCATTTCAACTCAAGTTTTTTTTTTTTGTTTGCATGAGAATTTTAATTTTAAAAGACTCAATTTTCTATTTAAATTAAAACAAAATAACTTAATTTATCTTTCTGTCACGTGCATGACAGTAATTTATTTAATTCTCTTTATCTCTCTAAATATAATAATACTATTATTAATACTATTTATCTATTTTAAATAACATAAGCACTCCAATGAACTCAAGATGTGAATAATAATAATAATATCTTTTAATTAGCTTGTTGTCACATGCATGACAGTAAGTTGATTTTAATTCTTTTTATTTAAAATTCTAAATATAATATTACTATTATTAATGTAAGTTAACTATTTTTACTAAAACACAATTACTTTAAAAAAACCAAGAAGTAAATATAATACAATAATACATCTATATCTATTATAAGTTAATATAGTTATTTAAATCTATTTTACATATTGTCTTTCAAATATCTATAATCATGTAAATAGAAAACATTATTTATTATTTATTTAATAAATTACAAACATATATATTTCCCTATTTAAAATACAATACACCATTTAAATATAATTTGAAAAGACATTTAAATTTAAGTAATCACATCATGCATTTGAAAGCAATTTTTAACAAGTAATTTTCTAACATCTAATCATCATTCACGATTAATAATCACACATCAATGCATAAAATAAGCCATTCAAAAAATGCATATGCAACTACGTGAGTGTGTGATTGCATCAGGGTTAACCATCCCAAACAGTTCTTGCCAAGTGGCTAGAACATTTCTACCTCAGCCATGCTCTCATCTTCGACGAGTATCTGCATCCAATTGCACTCAATCTTGACGTCAATAGGTTAGGATATCAAAAATATAGCCGAAGCAAAACATCATAATCATACCAATAATATTTAATATTTAAATCAACTTTCTAATTTATGTAAATATATCATCATGATAATTACCTTTACACATGTAACTTAATCGAAGTAAAACAATCATGGTAAATGTTCACTAATCTAGAATAATAATATTGTTCATAAAAATGAGACGTGACACTAGCAATCATTGCAGTCCACGAGAACACATGGTGGAGCTACCTTTCTCCAATAGCAAATGAGCTATTGAGACAACCCAATATATATAACAATTTGGACTAACGGATCTATTGTCGATAGTGTTCTAGAAACACTGGGTTTAGTTTGTAATATGGTTGTTTCAAGGCTTCAATTATTTAGTCTGATCAACTTAGGTAGAAGTTTAGAACACAGGGTTTAAAGTTCTAGTAGCACTGAAATATAAAGAAAAAATGGAGACAAAAGAAAAAAAAAGAAAACACAGAGCACATACATAAATTAGAATTATTTTGTAAAGAACGAATTTCTAAATTTGTATTGAGCTATTCGAGGTGTTAAAATAGTATAGTGGCATAAATCAATGGCTTAGTTTTATTGTTTAAATGGATTTTTTTTATAGAGGTTGTCTACTCCTCTTCCACGCAGCGTCACCCCCAACTAAACCATAGTCTTCTACAAATTTGCAACTTGCATTATATATACATATTAATTATGTTCTTCCAAACATTGCTTGTATCAGTCTATAAATATCTCTCCAAATTTATTCACTGATAAATGAAGGTATCCATATATAGTTCGTTTCTATCCTTTGAACGATGCTCTAGATATAAACTATAACCTACAGTAATTAATAATATCACCGTTAGTAAATGATAATATAAAATAGATATATTTATCCTCTGTATCTACTGACTAGTATATTTATATTTTAAAAAACATATCTAAAATACACCGAGGTATATCTTTTTTCCATAGTTTCTTTGATTTTCTCTTGCAATTTCTTTTTTGGTTTTTATTTTTTAATTTTTCCAATTTCTTTTTTGGTTCCATAGTTTTCGTGATTTTATCTAACTTTTTCTCCTTCCAACAATTTCCAATTTCTTTTTTGGCTTTTATTTTTTATTTTTTCCAATTTCTTTTTTAGTTTTTTTTTTTAATTTTTTCCAATTTTTTTTTTGTTCCATAGTTTTTGTGATTTAGCTTTTTCTCCTTCAACTGTTTTTAATTTCTATTGTAGTTTTTTTTCTTTGATTTTCTTAAGTTTTATTTTTTATTTTCTTTTTGCTATTTTAATTTTTTTCTTATAAATTTAGGCATAAAAAATGAGTTCTCTCATTCCCACCCCACTGAGGACTCCAACTGCCAAGTACTTCAGAGTGTTTGGAAGCAAATGTTATATCAGAAGGGATGACAAAAATCTAGGAAAGTTTGATGAAAGGTTTGATGAAGGCATCTTCTTTGGGTATTCTGCTAAAAGCAAATCTTACTGGTGCTACAACAAGAGGTTGAGAAGGATTGTTGAGAGTGCAAATGTCAAAGTTGATGAAGATCTAAAAAAAATCAGAAGTTGATGGATATGAATCAGATGAGTCATCTTGTAGAGAAGAAGAAAATGCTGATGAAAAGGAAGTATAGATTGTTGGCAAGAGACACTGCTATGTTGAATAATTGAGTGTTGTCATTGATGGAAACAAGAAAAGGAACAAGGTTGGAACAAAGATTATGGTCCAGTGAAGAAGACTTAGTCATATTGGCTAAGTGTTGGCAATGTATAGAAGTAGCAACAAAAGAACAGTGTTTGGACTGGCATTGGTCTGCAGTTGAAGACCAAGTTTTGTGGTTCTAGTATGATGTTCCTATCTCTTAGATGATCTTATATCCAAGGTTTCAGCTTTTGATCAGTTCCAGAAGTTTATCTTCAAATGGCCTAAGTTTGGTAGAACAAAATACAGTGATATTCAGAGCAGTACACTCATTTGTTTTGGTCTGCATTTCTCTGGTGTTGCATATCTTGATATGTAGTTTTGAGGTGTTGTAAACACTCATATGAAATGCCTAAATATAGAGTTGTAAGTTTTGAAGTCCACCGGAAAGATAGTTGCAAGCTATTGAGTATCGCTACACTATTTGATAGAGTTTGATTGTGACAGAGTCTGAATTCTGATGGTCCGCATTTTGCCACTAAAGGATATTTTGCTTTGTAGCTCTGAAGGTATGATTGGTGATGTCTGAGGAGTCTTTGACATGATTTTGAGCAAGCCCTGTGGTCCGTAGTAAAAGATGTAGTCTGATAGATGAACTGAATCAGTGGCAGTCTGAGTTAGAGGCCGACATGATAAGTTTGAATTGTATGCAATAAGTTCTATTGTTTAAAACTTAATCCTAAGTTGTTAAATAGTTGAGGCTGACATATGTGAATGCAATTCAAGTGTTGTTTGAGTCCACTGGGAGTTTTGGTAAGTGAATTTGGCCAACAAGCTACTTAAGTTATGAGTGCATGCTTCACTTTCTTAGGCTGACCTAATATGAAGATATCAAGTGTTGCAGATATATATAAGGGATCAAATTTAGTATTTTAGTGTGTGGTGCAATATGATATATACAGATGTGTGACATATAGTGGAAGGTGATAGTGTGGAAGGAATAAAAAGTAGAAGAAGAGAGATCTTATTTCCATGTAAAAGCAGAGCAGGGAAACAGAGCAGTCATATATGAAGAGTTTTGAGACAGTTTTTCTGTGATTCATTGGAGTTGTAACCATGCATGTGTAGATACAATCTGAGCAGCTCAACTTGGCAGTGAGACATTCCTCTTTCTTCTTTATTTCTCTAGGCAATGAGCTTGTTTTGGCAGTGAGCCTTTCTTGCAGTGAGAATTTCTCTGGGCAGTGAGCCTTATTGTAATATGGTATTGTGCTATATTAATATATTGTGATCTAACACTCATCATGGTTTTTCCACGTAAAAATCCTGGTGTTCATGTGTTATGTATTTGTGGTTGTTGTTCCTATGCTTATTCTGCTTTAATATTATTAGTTTTGGAAATCGGATTGACAAACTTGTTAAGAAGTGGTTTTGCGGAATACTAATTCACCCCCCCTCTCAATATTCCTTACTATCAAGATAGATTGAAGAAGAAGAAGCTCCGAAAAAAGACTCCTAAAACTCCCAAGTATGTGCAAAAGCATCATTTTGAAGATCAAATCATTGGTGACAAGAACAAAGGTGTACTGACAAGAAGGAAAGCTATTGAAGAATAGGTAAATCTATGTTTACTCTCTAAAGTTGAACCTAAAACAATGATTGAAACATGCAAGGATGAGTATTGGATCAAGGCTATGGAAGAAGAACTAATGCAAATTGAAAAGAGTCAAACTTGGGAATTTATCCCAAGACCAACAAACAAGAATGTGATTGGAACTAAGTGGGTGTTCCAGAACAAACTGAATGAAAATGGAGAAGTGGTAAGAAACAAGACAAGGCTTGTGTGTAAAGGTTACTCACAATTAGAAGGAATAGACTATGAGGAAACTTATGCTTCAGCGGCTTGAATGGAGGCCATCAAGATGTTTTTGGCTTTTGCAACACATAAGGATTTTAAAGTATATCAAATGGATGTGAAGTCTACTTTCTTGAATGGTAAGTTGGAAGAAGAAGTATACATAGAACAACATGATGGATTTCAGTTATTAGATAAACTAGATATGGTCTGCAGGTTGAAGAAGGCACTATATGGATTGAAGCAAGCCCCAAGAGCTTGGTATGCAAGGTTAGACATATATTTATTACAACAAGGATTCAATAAAGGCTCCGCAGATAGCAATTTGTACATCAAAGTAGGAGAAGATCAAATTCTGATTATAGAAGTGTATGTAGATGATATAATCTTCGAAGGAAATGAGGGTATGTGTAAGAGTTTTGTACATAAAATGCAGAAAGGATTTGAGATGTCAATGTGTGGAGAAATAAAATTCTTCCTTGGGCTATAGATCAATCAGACAGATAAAGGTAATTTCATTTCACAATCAAAGTATGTCAAGGAGTTGTTAAAGAAGTTTGGAATGGAAGACTCTAAACCAATATGTACTCCTCTGAAAACTGGTTGCAAGCTGAGCAAGAATGATGAATCTCCTAAGGCCGATCAAAGTAGGTATAGGTCAATGATTGGAGGATTGTTATACTTAACTTCTACTAAACCAGATATTATGCATGCAATTTGTCTTGTGGCTAGAGTTCAAGAAGATCCCAGAGAGTCACATGTTGTGGCAGTGAAGAGGATATTTAGATATTTTTAAAAGGGCACTTCAGATCATGGCTTGTGGTATCCAAAGGATAATAACTTTGCTCTAAGTGCTTACATAGATGCAGATTGGGCTAGTTGTGTAGATGGTAAGAAAAGTGCAAGTGGTGGTACATTCTTTCTTGGAGGTAGAGTGGTGTCTTGGTTAACTAAGAAGCAAGATTTAGTATCTCTGTCTACTGCAGAAGCATAATACATTGCAACAACATCTTGTTGCACACAGGTGTTGTGGATGAGGCAAACCTTGAAGGATATTAGAGTGGTATATGATGAACCTATTCCTATCTTCTATGATAATACAAGTGCTATTAACATTTCAAAGAATTTGGTGATGCATTCAAGGACAAAACATATATCAATCCGATATCACTTTCTAAGAGATAAGGTTGCAGAGAATGAAGAGAAGCTTGAGTATGTGCCTACAAAGGATCAGGTTGTTGATATATTCACCAAGGGTCTTCCTAAGGATACTTTTGAGTATCTCTGGGAGAAGTTAGGGGTTATTGCCCCTCCTTTGAACTAGATGCATAAAGAGATGCATCAGTCTAGTGGATTTTAAGTTTCATTTCTTATTCTGGTCTGATGTTAGAGGCTACCTCTTAGGGGGAGCAGGTAGTGGTCGTATTGGTTGTTGTAGTCAGGGGGAGTAAGTTCTAATATTGGTTGCTCATAAGGGGGAGCATGCAAAATAGTAAAATAATTAATGTTGTAGAGCAGTAATAAGTAGGTACAAGTTTGAACAGTTGTCTAAAAAGTAAGATTGAAAGAGAGATGTGCAACCCTTTGCCATTGATGTCAAAGAGGGAGAGAGAGCAATGTGAAAAAGGAAAGAGTCAGTTGTCAAGAAGAGAGTAGCAAGCTGAGGGGGAGTGAAAGAGAAAAGGAACTGAAATTGCCATCAATGACAAAGGGGGAGATTGTTGCAAGTATGAGTAATCAGTGTTGTCATTGATGTCAACAAGTTTTTGTTGTCATTAGTGTCAATTATGTCAACTGTGTGAGTAGTTGGTGGTGCAAGAGTATGAGTAGTTAGTGTTGAATGGATACTGTCTATGATGATGAGGTTGGTTGAACGGAGATGAGGTTCTTATAATGGTATGAGTTGTTTGGTTGAATTGCTTTGCTGAAGATGATTTGGTTGCTTTGAAGAGATGCTGAAGATGTTGAGAATATGTTTTTGTTCGTTGGTTTCCAAGTGATTTTGAGAAAATTTGATTATTAAAGGAAACAGTGTGTTGAAGTGGCATTTTGGTTTATAGAGTAGTGTTCTAGGCTTGCTCCACATTTCCTCTATGATGAAGATCTATCTTTGTAGTTTGGATATGTTGTTCAGAGATGTTAAGAGATGTTATATTTTGAATCTAGTGTTCTAGTTCATTGTTCAAAGGAAGTTGTGTTCACCAGTATGAAGACTGTGTTTCTGAGTTGTCTAGGAGAAATGTCTTTGCTCCACATTTCTCCACAAAGAGGTTTTAGGTCTTGCAGTTCTAAATTTGTGCTGATAAGGTTTATATCTTTCTTTTGTTGAAGTTGTTCATGGTTTGGTGCTTCGGAAGTTGATCTCTAAAGATACAGTGTATGATAGAGATAGTTAAGCATACTGGATAAACAGGATAAGGTTGCGCAATAGATGAAAGTTGTTGCAGAGGAATTTGTTGGATTTTAGGATGTTTCAGGATGTTTATGGAATACTCTAGATTGTGTTGAATCCCTACATGTGGTCCACAAGTCATCTTTAGGTTTGAGGAAGCGTGTACTTAAAAGTTTATTGTGTTAACACAAGTTTGGTGGACATTGGGTGTTTACACTAATTGCGGAGGTGCTTCAGTGATTGTGAAAACATGAAGTGGCATGCTTGGATGAATTTAGGTCCGGGCTAATATGTGTTGTGGTCTGCCTTCATTCCTTTCCACTATAGGAATGTTTAGGTCTAGACCTAATTTGAATTTTCTAGGTTAAGATGATTTTCTGACCTTAGAGAATGCTCTCAAGGTTGAAGACTATAAATGAGTGTCAAGGGATCATGATTGTGGGTGAATGTGATGGATGTGATGTGAGTAATAGTATGGTTGAATGTGTGGTGCAGTACAAGCCTTCATGTGTTAGATTACTGGATGCAGTGAGCAGAAGGTGTCTACTATTGTTCAGTGATACTACGGAGGTGATGTTGGTGTTGTGGTGCATATTGGTTATGTATTTTGAGCTTCATTGGAACTATACTCCTTGCATATGTTAGATGCAATTATAACAGTTCAACTCTGGCAGTGAGCCACCTCTTCTATCTCTTTCTTTCTGGGCAGTGAGCCTTTCTTCTGGGCAGTAAGCCCCTCTGGCAATGAGTCTCTTGTAATTCAGTGTTGATACTACTTTATATTGTGAGCTAATCCTCACCATGGTTTTTCCCTTCTTGGGTTTTCCACATAAATCTGATGTCCTCTTGTGTTTGATATTGGTTTGATTCACTTTCTATTATTTTCTTTCATGCTTACTCATCATAACAGTCTAAGGGTTAATTGAATTTATGTGGATCTAAATGTGTGAGAGGGTTTTAAAATTTCAAGCTACAATTGATTCACCCCCTCTTAGTTGTCTTGTGCATTCAACAAAATGTCCCCATTTATGGCATTATATGGATACCCCATCACACCATCATTAAAAGTTACATCAAGAGTCCAAGATGTTGAAGATCACATGGTCATGAACAACGAGTACTTTCAAGTCTTATTAGAACATAATTTTAGTAGGGGTCATATACCCTTATAACATTTATATATTATTCTATTATAAGGTTATAAAACCGTATGCTTACAATATGCTAAGTTATAAAGCACGTGCCATTTAATAATTAATAATCTAATAGTTTATTAAATTATTAATTATAATTTACAAATAGTAGTTGTGAATAAGTGTGATAAATACTCTTTCAAGTATTTTTCTACCCCTTCTTCTATACTTAAGGAGATTCTCTCTCAGTGAGAAAGTGAGAAGTAATTCAATATTTGGAGATTTTTCTACCCCTTCTATATTTTAAGGAGCTTTTCTCTCAGTGAGAAAGTGAAAAGCAATTCAATATTTGGAGATTTGGTAAGATAGTGAGCTTTATCACTATACACAGAAGATTTATTTATTGTAGCCCATGTGGAAGTGAGGAGAAGTGATATCCTTAGGTTCTATCTATAATTTTGTAATTGTTTTATAATATAATGATGCTTTATAGGGTTTTTTTTACTAAGAAGGGTTTCCCCATGTATATATTGCATGATGTCTTAAGTTTGTGCATCCTATAAATTTCATTGTATTTACTCTCTATTTCATATTTGATGATTAGTTTCCTAAAGATTTTATTTCATAACATGGTATTGGAGTCAATTAAGTTCTGCTAATTATTTTTTATAGATAATACCATTACTCAATACATCTAGTATGTCTCTTCTATTTCTTCAAAATCATTAAATTATTGAACTATCTATTAATGTATGTCCTTTGAAGCATGCAAAATAAAACTTGAGCCAACAAATCTATCCTTGTAATCATTGATTTGAAGAACTTGATTTGAGGATAATTTCTCTTCTCTTAATGGACTTCATCAATAAGTGAACACAATTACTATTAAGAAGGTTTTTAGAATTGATGTTGCGCTAGAGCAACTATTGTTTGATCCACCACCAACAATTTATTTCCATGATGCATTATCATGAATTACCATTCCACCTCTAGGATAATTGACCTAAATAATTAAGGTTGCACATCGAAAAATAAAAGATCTATAAATTTTTAAGGACCATATTTTGAGTTCCTTCAAAACCATATTTCTAATGATGTATGAGTTATTTTAATTGGAAACGTTGCAAGAACAGTGAAGTTCTAGAGTTTTTTCCCTTAAATTTATCACGTCTATTTAGCATTCTTGGATGCATATTTGAGCGTATTTATCAATTAATTGAAATTCAAAATAGATTCACCAGATTATCTTTCCATAAATATACATCGCTTTATATGGCTTTGGATATTTACTATGATCTTGATTTAAGGGGAACATGATTTTGAATTTCAATTAATTAATAAATACAATCAAATGGACACATAATTTTATCCATTTTTTTTCAAAATAGATTCACAAAATTATCTTTCTTTAAATATACTTTGGATATTTATTATGATCCTACTTTAGGAGAAAATGTACACAATCTTTTAGTATGAAAAAATCACAATATGATATCTTAAACTAAATCACTATCTTCTAAAACTTATCATAATTAAACTAACCATATACTTATAAATTAGAATGACTACAATGTATTAAAGAGAGGGAAAAGAGCATCGGTCTTACCATATCGGCTAATATTTTGAATCTGATTTTAGGAATTAAGTTCAATATGCTTGCGGAAGCTGAGTGTAGTTTGATTTATTATCACATTGGGTCTGAAACCCAATCTATGATTTGAGCCTAATATGCTTAACCCTGCAACTAATCCTGAATTGTCCGAGTCGAGGCTCAGAAGAGATGAGATTTGGACTGGTTTTGACAGCAATGATTCAATGGTATGCGAATCATTTGTAAACCGATAATGGTCGAATGGAGGGAGGATTTTGCCACTGTGTATGCCATGATTATCCCCTGGGTGTCTAAATCAAAGTAACAGGTAAAGAAAATGATAACCAAGGTTGAAGTCATGGCCAGGGAATCAAATTTCTACCATCTTAGATCGAATTAATCAATTCTGGCTTAACCATTTTCAAAAGTAGTTGTTAGTGATGGTAGACCAATTACTCATGAATTTGGACCAGTCCTTTGTTGATTTTTTCACCAAATTTACCATCATTATATTTCTTTATTAAGTTTTTCTTGAGTCTAAATTGCATTACTATGCTTCACAAACTTCAAAGTAAGAATAATAGAATGTTGTAGGAAAACATATTCGGCTTTCTACACAAACAATATTGAGAAAATTACCTTAGGATTATGAGTTGTGACTGATTACACTACATAAATTAATAATATTGATATTCAAATGTTTGTCACACAACTTGATGAAGACTGTCAAAATGTCTATATTTTCCTAGAAATCATTTCCACGCCTGCTGAAACAGTCTGTGCATCTACAGATTCAACACTGTTCACAAAACTGATCTATATCTAGATATTCATCCTCACTGCTTTTGTACTTCAAATTTGTTTGTCCATGGATGGCTAGACCTGCAATGAAAGGCAGTGATGTTAATGAATACTTTTGGGAGCTCATTAAACAAGGATCTTCTTTTGTCAATCTTTTAAATAGGATTAAATAAACAATGTAATACTAGTATATTTATATTTAAAAATATATATCTAAAATATGTTATAGAGATATCTTTCTCAAAAATTAAGAGAATATATATTTATATATAAAAACAAAAATAAATAAATTTATAAAAATAATAATTAATAATATTGAAAGTTTTTTAAAAAGATTTTTAATGAATTTTTTATCTAATTTTTTTTTAAAAATTAATCAATTTTAAAATAAGAAAAGGCATTTAATATATGAACAATACTAAACTTTTCTTAATATAAAAAATAAAAAAAATAAAAAAATATTTTAAAATTTCAACTTTTTTTTAACATCTTTCTAATTAATAAATTCTAAATACAAAGTAAAGATAATTAATAATAAGCAAATCCATTTTTATCTTATCTTCTAACAATGATCTTCCATGAAACAACATTTCTTTGAGACATTTTGGTGCAAATCTTTTAAATCAATATTTTATAAATATTAATTTTAGAAAAAGATATGAAGTTTAACTATTTTTATAAATATAAAAATTTATTAAAAAAAATAAAAAAATTGAAAGTTTTTAAAAAAGATTTCAGTTTTTTTCCAATTTTTAAATACTTTTAATCATTTTAAAATAAGAAAAGTCATTTAATAATTTTTAAATACTTTTAATCATTTTAAAATAAGAAAAGTCATTTAATATATGAACAATACTAAATATTTCCTAATATAAAAAATAAAAAAATATTTTAAATTTTAACTTTTTTAACATCTTTCGAATTAATAAATTCTAAATATAAAGATAAAATAACTATTAAATAAAATAAAATAATTAGATCAACTAAAAATTAAAATTTGTGTCCTTGTATATTGTAAATAAAATAGTTCTAAATAACTAAATCTTTGTGTCAGTCAAAGATGTTGAGTTTAATTGGTTAAAGCATTGAATTCTTATTGTATAGACCTAAATCTCAAAAGAACATCTAATTTGGAATCCTAAATTGTGACTCTTGGTGTTCCATAGTTGGCTTCTAACAGGACCTAAATTTGATGGTTGTATGGCAGTATTTAGAATGTTTGATGGTGGATTAGATGGTGAGTTATTAATTGTCCATGGATGATACAGATTGATGGATTAGGATATGGGTGGACTAATGGGTTAGGATTAGGAGGATTAGAGGGAAATTATAAAATAATTCCCCTTTAACCCTAACCCCTAAACCCTAAATTTGAGCAACCCGAGAAACTCATAAACCCTAGATAATGCCCCGAAAGGTCTGAGCAACCCTAAACTCATAAATCCTCAATAATGCCCCTAAACCTGAGCAACCCTAAGCCTCTCTCTCTCCCAAAACCCCTAAAACCTAACCCCTAAACCATAAACCTGAGCAACCCTAAACCCCTAAACCCTAAATAAATCCCCTAAACCCTAAACTTAACCAACCCTAAACTCATAAACCCGACCAACCCTCTCTCTCTCTCCAAAACAAGAAAACTAGGACTCTCTCGCTCTCTCTCCTTATCACCCTATCTCTCCCCTCTTTCCCCCTCCATCTCCATCCTCTCTCCCTCTTCCTCCCTCTCCTCTCCCTTGTCAACAAAGAACATGGAAACAAGAAAACTAGGGTCCATGCAAAGAGGGATGAGAATATAAATTGGGATGATGAAATGGAAACAAGATAATTTATGAAATTTCATTGGATGGGAAAAATAATGTGGAGATGTAGAGAGGGGAGGGAAGTAGAGAGTGAGAGAGAGAGAGAGGGTAGGAAGTAGATAGGGGAAGGAAGAAGAGAGTAAGAGAGAGGGTAGGAGGTAGAGAGGGGAGGGAAGAAGAGATTGAGAGAGGGTAGGAGGTAGAGAGGGGAGGGAAGTAGAGAGTGAGAGAGAGGGTAGGAGGTAGAGAGGGGGGAGAAGAGAGTGAGAGAGAAGGTAGGAGGTAGAGAGGTGAGGGAAGAAGAGACTCAGAAAGAGGGTAGAAGGTAGACAAGGGAGGGAAGTAGAGAGTGAGAGAGAGGGTAGAAGGTAGAGAGGAGAGGGAAGTAGAGAGTGAGAGAGAAGGTAGGAGGTAGAGAGGGGAGGGAAGTAGAGACTCAGAGAGAGGGTAGGAGGTAGAGAGGTGAGGAAAGCAGAGATTCAGAGAGAGGGTAGGAGGTAGAGGGGAGGGAAGTAGAGAGTGAGAGAGACGATAGGAAGTGTAGCTACCCTTGTAGACATGTATGTAAAGTGTGGAAGCATAGAAAAGACATCAATTGAATGACATAACACCTCAAAGAGATGTTCTGTAATGGAATGAAATGATTGCAAGATATGCAAAAAATAGATTTATTGAAAAGGCTTTAGAAACTTTCAAGCAAATGCAATTGGAATGTGTAAAGCTAGTTTTGCTTAGCATAACGTGAGCGCGTTATAACGCACTCACATTATGAATTTCACATAACATGAGTGCGTTATAACGCACTCACGTTATGCTGAGCATGCTTAGACGTGTTTTTTTTCCAGTTTTTAGCAAAATTTTGAGATAATTTGGAGCATGGTCCCCATCAGGATGTCACTTTTTCCAATGAAAACTCAAAAAAATACCACCATAATCTTGATCTCTTTGTTAGCTATCTAGCCATATAATTTTTTTCACATTTTGAGTACGTTAAGGGTTTCATCTTGAATTTCTTTTGTTAGTGTGTCCATTTTTTGTCAAAAACCAATGTCTACTATTTTTTACTTTTTTTTTAACTGTTCATCAAAATTTGAAATAAGTTACATTTTTAGAAACTAGACTCTATTCTACATGTATTCAAAAAAAAAATAATTTTTGATTAGTTTTCAAAAAGTTTAGGGGGGAGCATGCTCAAATTTATGTTTTTCAAGATGTGTCCACTTCAAAAATTACTAAAAAATCAATTATTCATAAAAAACTTATCAGAAAAATTAGGGATAAACTACATGGTGTTACCTAATTTCTCATTGGAGCGATTATTGAAATACTAAAAAAAAGTTAACATTTTAGGGGGAGCACACCATACGCTATGTTATGTTTTTTTGAGAAAAACAAGACCAATTTGTGTGCTCCCCCTTTTTGAACCCCTTAATCTCAACCATTTTTGGAAAAAATTAGTAGTTTAGAAACTAGAATCAAAGTACTACGACTCTTGTTTTTGTTCCATCTTCAAATATTGAGTGTAGATATCTTAAATTTCTCATCCAACATCAATGTTTCCTGATTTCAAGAAAAAAGTGGCAACTTAAGACCCCATTTTGGTCTCTCATCTTTGTGCACTTACCCGACTATAACTGAAAGTATAATTTATGTGCATAACTGGATCAAACTGATGACAGATTTGAGAAGTACTCAAAAAATTATGCACTTTAAAAAAAATTCACCAAAAAATGTTACCATATGGGCCCAAACAGAGCCCTGGAAGTTCTGAAAATGAGAACTGCACAACAACAATGATGAAAGTATGCAATTTTTGGAAAAACCAGACACCAAAACCAAAATATGATTGCACCACTATGAATCCTACAATTTATTCTAGCCCAAATAAAAAAATTCTTGCAAAAAAGAGCTCAGATGACTGAGATACAGGCCTGCAAAGTTAGAGTGCAAAAACAAAATTGCCAACAGAGAGGGGGCCTGATAAACCTTTGGAATTGAATTTATGCAAAATTTGTTTGCTGCATGCAAAAACTAACAAATACCTAGAAAGTTTTTTAATGTGACAAAGAAAACCTAGAAAGACATTTTCTTTCTAACATGTAGAAGATGTGAATCTAATACAAAATACTCCTCTAGCAACAAAAAATGGTATGTAGAAGCTGAATCAACCACTTAAGTCAAGCCAAGGCATGTTGAAACCTGCAATATTGCACCAGGATGCACATAAAATATTTATTGGTAGAAACTCTTGAAAAAGAGGGAAGTAGATCGTAGATTTGCAGCTCTGATACTATGTAAGAGTCGTTAATGAACTCAAGACACCCCAAGATCACCTGCAACCAAAACAACCTTCCACAACAAGAGAGAAAAGTACTAACAATGCTTTATATTTCCAAGATTAATTGTGCATAATATTTACAAGATGCAAATCTTGACTTGATACACACTACATTGCATACCATTGCATGAAATGTACAATGAGAGACCTTTCTTATGTAGGCAAGGTTGAGAGGTAGGACAAACTAGGATGTTGACAAGTGTCTTAATCCTATGACATGAGACACAAAAATTTAAAGTGTGTCACAAATATTAAATAACAACTAGTGGATAAGATGCCTTCTAGATGACACAAATATTAAATGTCTTAACTACCTAAGTCAACTTAACATGTGAACATGTGTGAATAGGTCCTAACTAGTTAGATAAAGTACCTTCTTCACGCTACTAAGGGGGAAACCGAATAGGAAACACCCCTATTCACACTAACACTCTTTCATGCAGAAGTAATTCAACAGCAACATGCTCTATGGCATGATCATTTCATTTGAAAATGATCGTTCCAACAAGGAGACTAGGCACTCTTGTGTGATTCTAGATTCTAGTATTTCAAGGGCAAGTTTCATACCAAATGACTAGGACCTTTATGAGATTGAAATTTTCTATGAAAATGGTGCAACCAAACTTCACATTGAGGACTCCGATTGTACGGCTCTGGTTGTCAATGATCATCGTTTGAAGCTATACAAGCAACCCATCACAAAAAAAAATTTCATTTTTGATTTGAATCTAAGGAACTCCATGTGTTTGAGATTATAATTGTAACCCCTTCAGATAACTTTTAGGCATTCTTATTTGTTAATAATTATTAAAAAATAAATACAATCTAAAAATGAAAACCTTCGAGTGTTGTTAGACAGTTACAATTTGAAAACCAGTTTCTGGAGGATCGTAACTAAAATAAAATTATTAGAGGTGAAAACCATTTTCCGGTGCTTATAAGTGGAAAAAGGTTGAAAATTAGGTACCCATCGATCTTTTGTCATTATCAAAATTTTAAAAAAATAAAAAATAAAAAATAATATTCTTTGTTTTGCAATTTTGCTATAGGAACTTCTACACACTGTAGTTCTTGTCGCTGGTATTTCTATGCTGCTACAAGGAGTGCAAACATCAGCATAATCATACTTCATGTATTCATGTTGCCTCCAGGGTCCTATTTGTTTCACTCCATATCAACACACCCACCTCTTTGATTGCTTCACTTTACATCAGTTGTATAATGACACATCATTACCTTGATGGATCAAGCTTTCATCATATCTTTTGTACTAGCCAATTGTCTTCTATATGGTCTCCTCACATGTCATGGATGCTATATTCCAATATGCATTCTAATTGGCTACCTCATCACTTTACTTTGGTCATTCTGTAGCCTCCATGTTGGAGCTTCTTATCGGTAACTTTTGTGTTTATTTTATTCTTTTAATCACTATTAAATGAATTTTCTTTTATATTAAACTAATTATTATGGAATACACCAAGGATGACATTGCACTCTAAGCTAGGGGAAATCTGTCTAACTATGATTAGCCCACCTCATATATCTTGTTTCATGCATGGGAAATCTTCTTGAGGGGTTTATTCAAGTCATGTCTAGCATACTAAACCTTGAGCACATTATTGTAGCTATCATAGTTTTTTGACACATAATGGTCTTGTCACATCCATTTTTCTTTCATCCTAAGTTGTCGTTCTCACATAACCATTATAGCCAGTCCATTGTAGCCATTTCTGTTGCAACTACAATTTTAAGCTTCCTGTCGCACATCACCATGGGTGGAACCCACACCCACAGGGAACCCATTGATTTGAAGGCATTAAAATCTCACAAGGAAGGCTACAATCTCTTCCAAAATGTAGGGTGGAATGTGTTTTCAAAAGATTGTGTAGTTTCAATGATAAAGTTGTCGGGATTGCACAATGGGTTACAATGAAGGTCAAGTTACTTTGTAGGGAGTAACCTTTTCGATTACTATTCAAATAGTTGTTGTAGCTACAAGATTACCTCAAATAGGGGAAGCATTCTTTCCCACAACATCTAGTAGAGTTACTGATTTGCAACTGCTAAGAAAAATTCTTGAAATGGGGAGAATCACTGGCAATGGTACATGGGCAGGGTACGAAACGAGCTTCATTACCAAAACCTTGGGATGTCATTGTCAAGTTTATCATTCAGTATGCCTACATCTTTTCCCACCATTTTAGGTTAATGTGTCATTTGCACCATGAAAGTCTTGTGAATGTACCCTATTATTTGTTCATTCATTACAAAGGGTGCATAAAGAAGTGTAAAAAGGGCATAAAAATTTTCTTGCCCATCATGGTTTAATCAAATCACTTGTTATAGAGGGTTTAAAACAAGTTGTACCACCAATGATTTGGTCTATTTTTGTTCAAAATGAGGAGGATAAATAGTCTAGTAGCTTGACCTTAGAAGGAAATGCTAAAGCCGCTGAAGCTCATGAAGTCGAGGGTCATGATGCTGAAGTTGAAGCTCATGAAGCTAAGGGTCATGATGTTGAATCCACTAAAATTGAAGCTCATGATGAAGTTCATGAATTAGGGTTGAAATTTATCAAACCCTAGTAGGCCCTTCTCATATTATAAGGCAAAAAAGAAAAAGGGACTCGACTGTTGAGTCATCTTCCAGGTTGCAAAATCTAGCAGCAATTACAAGTGAAGTAGTTGAACATGAATACGAAGCCACTAAATCTGATTTAGAAATCCTAGTAACATTTCTCATGAAGGGAAAGGACCACCAAAGTTGAGAACAAAGAAGGCAAAATAGGAAGATGAAAAAAGAAAAGCAAAGAAGAGAACAAATGGAAGCCACAAAATAAATTGAGTCCCCTATTTCTACAGAATGAGATAATGCAACTCAAATGGATACCTATGCACATGAATGTGAAGATCCTCTAACTATAGAATATGGTAATGAAATTTCCCAAGAAATAGTAAGTAATGTTCCTATCTCCCAGGAAGTAGAAAATATGGAAGAGCTACAAATTCCTAAAGAAGGGCAAGAAGAAGAAACCTTGTTTGATGCAGACACTATGCATGTTTCCCATATTTTAGAAGAGTAGTATGAAGAAGATATTCATATCACAGAGCAACAATCATCTAAAGGTTC
This sequence comes from Cunninghamia lanceolata, assembly GCA_027924645.1. Classification (NCBI taxonomy): domain Eukaryota; kingdom Viridiplantae; phylum Streptophyta; class Pinopsida; order Cupressales; family Cupressaceae; genus Cunninghamia; species Cunninghamia lanceolata. The sequence goes on from BSBN01000427.1 coordinate 10,219,376, forward strand.
ACCATTTTCAGAACAACCCAATCAAGAGGAGATAATTAACAAACAAAAATAGGAACTTTGGGTCTTAAGAGATAGGGTGAATCGACTTGAACCTGAAATTCAACCCTTACAAAGGAGGCTAAAGGAAGTCTATACAATTAATCAACAACAAACCAAAGAAATAAAGGAATTGAAAAATTAATTAGATCAATTGGTTAAAAAGAAAGAACATGTTGTAGCAAAGCAACCATACATGTCTGTGAAAGAGCACAAGCAAAAGATAGAGGATTTGAAGGCTTCATTGTATGTTGAAATCATGTCAACTATGTAGAGATTAACCACTATACCACCCAAAGAGTAACCTGAGTTTGTAAGTGGTCAATTCTCATTTCATGAGGACATGAAATACTTTAAGCTGGGGGGAAAATGATGGGTTGAAAACTTGCTTGAATTTTGGTAATCCTAAGTCGATTTATGTCTAAATCTACCTACCTAATCTTCACCATAATCCAACAATTATTCCTTATTTTGCCAATATTAGTTTATGTAAAAAGATGTTATTTAATACATTTTAGAAGGATAAAATATGCTTTAGATACTGATCTTTAGAGGCACTAATTCATTTGGTTGAGAATGACTGAAATAAATTGAATGTACCTCCTGTAGCAGAAGATATAATGTGGACTACATTATGGGAATTGTTGATTTGGAAATCTTTGTTCCAGCTCATATTATCTCTTCTTGTTAAGATTAAGTTTGAATTTTTGTATTTTTATGGCCATGGGCCCAAAGACATTTGCTAGTTTGTTTTGTTGTTGGTACAATACTATGGCCATAGGCTAGGATTAGTTCTATGGTTATATTTTGGTTTTATGGGCCAAAGGCCAAAATAAATTTTCATATCCTTTTATAGCCGATTGATTACAAGTTTTAGGTTATATAAACTACAACATAAGTGATGTAAAGTTCATAGATGTATTCAACATTATAAGAAATATAATTCATCTATTATGATCTAAAGAAGCTTGAAGCGACCTATTCCATCACCTTGCAGATCGAGAGGAGGGCCCACTCTTAGGAATGCCTGGTGATCTTTTCTTGTTTTGTTGTGTTCAAAGTGTTGTTCCTTATATATTTTTTTATTTATATTATTTAAATTATTCCCCATGCATTATTTTATGGTTGTTGTCCTGTAATTGTTATCTATAGGAAACATAAGTGTGAATTGTAAGATTATAGAGTCATTTCATAATATAGTAAGATAATAACAATTTATGGTTTATATTTTAAGATAGACATTATTGCAATAGTCTTTGATTGCATAATTTTTAAATATATATTTTGTATTATTTGGTTTTATTGAGTTGTAAATTTATTTTCTATAGAAGACTATTTTTTGTCCCTGTAGGGGACAATTTATGTTCCTGTAGCATAAACTCTTCTTGTAGCAGATTTAAGATAAACCATCAGATAGGATTTTAGTTTCCACAACTTATTTGTGAAGTTAATTTGCATTACATTCTACTCAAATTACTACCTCCGGCCCTTGAGCAAACAACCACTACGCCTTTTACAAGTTTACACCCTGGATTGACATAGGATCAAACTAAAACTAGGACTTGAGAACCAAACTATAAAAGAGAATTTATTATCTTCAATTTTTTTCCAACAATAATCAATGACTATCACTTGTTGAAAGATGTTAATGTGTAATAAAGATCTTGTTTGCTCACTTCAAGATCCTACCATCCTTAAGATTTCATATTATGTTAGAATTTTGTGAACTCTTGTGATAGTGAGCACCATTTGATGATCACTAATGGAAAGTTAATTTCACATTCATTAGGAGTTCTCATAGCTTGAAAGGACATTTTATCTCAAAAGCTCCAAGATTGGTTGAGCATTGATAAGTTAGTGTAATTCCCAAATATACACATATGACATACACATAAAATGTAACCTTTTTTTTTTACATCCTTAATTACTTTAATATTAAACTACTCAAGGTAGTGGATCATGTGCTCTCAAGTGACATTGCATGTGCAACATCACTTGATATCAAAACACATGCAAGAACAACATGATGGTAAATAATACTGCTAAAAAAGATTAGAAATATAAAATAATGTGAGTGGTACGAGGTCCCATTCCACACAACTCATTGATGACATACAAAACTCCCACTATTGCACATAACCTAAATCTCACACACAATTTTTGGGTGTTGCCACAATAATGGGTTACACTTTCTGGGACATCCTGATTTTTGTTGAAATCACATACTTTTAGAAAATATAATGATTTAAGCCTTGAAAGGTTCCATTTAAAGGATTTTAATTGAAGAGGGTTTGATCAAACCTCCTTGGATAGAACCCCGCTATTTTTAAACCATACCTATAATGGAGTCTCCTCTACACCTATCAAAATGCTAATAAAAAACCAATTTTGATTTATCTTTTGAGGGATCAAATGAATTCATTTAAAATTTATGATTTGTAAGTATGTAGTCCTTATTATAAGCTTCCCAAAAAATATAATTTTAAATATATTTAATTTGATTATTATATTTAATTTGATTATTATATTTAATTTTTATTTCTTGTGAATGTATGTTTTTCACTGAACATCAAGTTCTTTAATGTACATACATGGAAAATTAGTAAATTATTGAAATAAAATTCTAAAAAATATCTATGCACTAGGTATTGATGTCCTTGTTTCAACAAAAGAAAAAAAATTGAATTTCGGTACATACAGAAAAATTTATGTTTTACAAAATATGCCCATGTCTAAATAACAATTGGTTTGACTTCAAAAATTAATTAAAAAATATATATTCAACAAAACATTATGAAACCAAATGCATACACTATATATCGGTGTTACCAATCTAAATTAAAAAGAATCAGAATTTTATCCTTTGTAAAAAAAAAGTTATGTGCTACAGAATACACATCACTTTAAAAAAATGTTGTTTACTATTAAAAACCAGTTATCAAAGGAGATGCAAAAAAATTTACAATTTAACTCCAAATTTTTAAAAATATATATATTTATAATCTACAAACAAAATCTCACAAATCACTAGTTTGCATCATCTTCAAATTCCTAATGGTTTAGTGGCTATAGGTGTCAGAACGTGAAGATTTAGTTCAAAGTATTGATTTCAATGTCAAGTTTGGTCAAAAAGTGTAACCCATTATTGTGGGATGACCCTTTTCAAATCATCACATAACTCAAATCCATCCACATAGGAAATACAAACAAAACTCATGATTTTTATTTAATTGAGCAATCAAGATACATTTTTTCTTTAACAGACTAAAATCTGCAACACTCATTACATTCAAATCGAATTACAATGTGTTTTTCAAACATAATACACAACAAACATCATATGAATGGCTTCCATAGTCTCTCTACAAGAAACTCACCTTTCCACTCTTCTCTTTATATTCTTCCCCTATTGAATTTCTCTTCCTCCAGCTCCTTCAGACTACTGCAATGGTCTCCTCTATGGCATCATTTTCTACTACAAACTCCAGCCAACCTCCTTCCACATTGGCATCCCATATCTGCTACCAAATTCCTCTTTACTTCTGCATCTTCCTACTTCCTTGGGCCCCCCTCAAAATGTTTATTTTTGCAGATTTTAAATTCCCCAAAGGGCTACCTTACTCTACTATTTACTAATTAAAAATCTCCATTTAATCATCATGCCTAGACAGGCCACCCCAACTCCATTTTCCCATGTTGAGTTTTTAGAGAGAAATTTGCCCATGAGAGGGGCACATGAATGAAGGAAAATTTTTGTTGTAAAACTGAGAGAGGGGCCATGAGAGCCAAGATTGTGTTGTGTTGTAGATTTATGTTTGTAGAAAAGACAAAGTAATTTGTTTATTGAAGTTGAATGAATTCAATGGAATTTGTGTGTATGCAGAGAGTATCTCCATGTGTTGTTATGTAATTGCGAATTATGGAGGCAACCTAGAAAGAGATTGGCATCATCACATGCAATGCCTAAAGGGATGACCTCCACAAGTTACCACCTCTTAAGCTTTTATATGAGGTGGAATGATCATGCATTGAAGATGTAATCTACTTAAACATACCTAACTAGTTTTCTAATTAAAAAAAGGAAAATTAAAATAAGTGCTAATAATCGAATTAAATGGATTGTAGAAATTAATAAATTAAATATTGTTGATACAAAGAAAGAGAAACCTGACATTTGCATCATTTGTTGAATTAAAAACATTAACTACTCAATTCTTATTTACTTTCTTTTCCATTTATATAAAGAAACCATATATTCTATGTTAATAATATAGAATGGAAGAGAAAGGAAAGGATGTACATATTTTTCAAAAAAAGTGAAACTAATAATATATGCACCTATTTCACTTTGCTAATGGTGGCATTTACAATTACAAAATTGATATTGAACATTGAAAGTGTACATATATGTATTTTTCTAATAAATTAACTTACGTAATCTATAGCATTATTTTATTGCATTTCCACATATTAAATTTTTATAATAAAAAAAAAACTACTTTCTAGTATTATAATTTAATATTTAAAAGTTTATGAGATATTTATAATTATTCCTAAAAGTTATAGCCTTTTAATTAAATCTAAACACTATTATTTTTTACAAAATGTTAAGTTTATTATCATTAAATAATTTAGCAAAGGAATATCTTTTTTAAAATTTGCATTCACGACAAATAAGAATATTAAATATAAGTTATATGTAACACAAATTAATTAAGCATTATAAAGATTTATTAGATCATTTATTTTAATTTTAAACACAAAAGAGAATTCGGGAAAGAAACCCTAAATTGAAAATAACAAAATCCCTAATCTATTATCCATTCCTTTCATTTGCACTACAAGTTTGGAAGAATAGAGGAGTATAAAGAAGCAACACAAAGAGATAATTTATTCTATTTATTCAGTGTTATAGGTCAAAGATTCCAACAAGGAGAAATAAATATGTTCTTTTTTACAAGGTATAATATTTATTTTGTTTATCAATTTAAAAAATTATTTTGAGCCTCTTGGTGGGCTCTCATCGAGGGAAAGATTTAACTGTTTTCTTGTGTGAGAGTTTTTTATATTGTAGTCTTTTCTTCTCATGCTAATAGAGAGTTGGTGTGTGATGGTATAATTTGGATGTGGGGTGAACATTGCCTCTCACTCAAGCCGTGGTTTCTCTCCTTCAGCCCCCTTACATAATATCTCCATATTATACCTGTTTGGGTTAGATTACCCAAACTCTCTCTCCATTTTTGGGAAGATTCTTATTTTGAAGCTATTGGAAATACAATTGGATGATTTTTGAAGGTTGATTTAGTTACTTTTGACATGGGCTACACTATGTATGGCCATTTAATAGTGGACATCGACAACTCTAAGGCTCTCCTTGGAGATGTTGTATTGATGGTGGAGGATAGGCCTTGGATCCAACAACTCGATTATGATGGTCTCCCTTCCATTACATATGTTGTTTCACTATTAGGCACCTCACTTTTGATTTCCCCTGGTTTAGTCACAAGAATTATACTAGTTTATCTATGTGGTGGCATAATGCCCTTCTTGAGCACTTGACGATGGATGATTCAAATGGTTCTAACTCCTAGGATGTAGATTCTTCTCCTCATGATTCCCTAATGGTGGGACATGTTGTGGCCATGTTGGCATCCCCTATGGTGGCTCCCCATGGTGTTAGTGTAGCTCAAGTGAGTTTTGTGCCTCATGTGTTGACTTCTCACACTATTGTTCCCACACCTTCAGTGGTGGCTCATGTGGGTAGTTCATCTCTATCCACTACATCTCCTCTACACCTAGATTCACCAATCAAAGTTTTTCTCTATGTGTTGGACCTATAGGGGACTTTAATGATGGTTTCCTCTCCCTGCTTTCCTTAAATTGAGGACCTAGAGAATCATGTTCCTTGGACTGTTGTCTAAAGGTAGAAGAGAGATCTTCCCAAGATTGTTCCTTAGTCACACACATAGAATATGTAGGCTTGTCATTATGTAGGCTCTTTCATTTGTTGTTGACTTGTTCCCAACCACCTTGTTTTAGCTATACTATTTTTGTTTCTTTAGGTTATTGCATTCCTCATTGAACACATTTTTCTTACCTTTGGTTGTTTCGTTATAAAAGGGTTTTGGGGTAGTGTCGGTCTACCATTGGGTTACTGCTTGTGGGTTAGCCATGCCCCTTAATGGGGGTTGCAACTCCTATAGGGGCTATGGATCCCATGGGGGTTGAACCCCCACCTTAGTCACAACATTAGCTACAACTAAGGTGGGGGTTGTTCCCCACTAATTTATTTTGTTTTAATTTATTTTCTTTATTATTTTTTATATGTTTTATTTTAATATTATATATATTTCATAAACATATATGCACATATAAATATATATTTTAACCATTTATCTTATTTTTTATTTTTAAATTCATAAATAAAATAGTCATTTATATTTTAAAATAATAATAAATGTATATACAATCATATATATTTTATACAAATTATATATGTGTGTATATAGCCACATATATGTATATGTATTCCTAAATAAGAATGAGGTGAACAAAACTATATATATATATATATATATATATATATATATATATATATATATATATATATATATATATATATATATATATGCACACGCACAATCATTATGCAATTTTATTTAGTTTAATGTTTATTCTTTTACAAGCATTAAAAAAATAAACCAACAACTCATTGTGTAAAAAAATATACTAGCAGTTGCATTGAATTTGTGTGCAACAGAGTAGCCGATAGAGTATATCAAACCGCAAAGCTTAAACACATGAATATTCAGGAAGATAGAAATAGTTGGAAAGTTTATAGTTATATTATTGTTACACAAAGTTTATTTACCACCACATATACATTTAATTATCTACATTAAACCAAAGTGTTACTCAGTGTTTATGTAGATGAGCAGATAGGTGAAACTTATAAATTTATATGTGTCTAAAAAACCAAACTGAAACGTTTAGGTCATAATCTGTTTGTTGGTTTTGTTATTTAGAAGCAACTAAGTACTTGTTAAAATTTAAATATACCTATAGAACCAAACTGAAGCCTAACCAAAGACTTTGTAGTGCAAAATTTTGTTTATTCAATAATAGGATTACTTTTGATTTTGAAGATCTATGAGATTTAACATGGAATTATCAAAATGAAAGACATGAGTTATACAACATAGATGGCATCTACTATAGAGAAGTAAATCAATGAAGTACAGGGACCTAAATACTCCATAAATATACATAAATCTGCATGAGATAAAGCTTACTAATTATTGAACAATCAATTTGGAATTTTGTAAATACAACCTTACGTATGATGCAATTGGATATTAAAGAGTTCAAATGAAAAGGTCATTTGTACAATATTACATTTGAGGATATAACAAAAAAATATTATATTCAAGGATATAAAAAAAATCTGACCTGTACATGCATTTCTGTGATGTAGCACAATAGTATTTAGTGGAATTCTATAAATACAACTTCATAAATACAAGCACAACTATACAATCACCTTTGGTGAAGGGTGGTGATGTAACACACCTCCTATAATTTGATCATGTTGGAACCGACGAGACATTTTTGTATGAGTTATGGTGATTTGAGAATGTCGTATTTCCACTGTAGATGAGTAGTCCTAACAGAGGGGGTAGAATTCAACTCTTGGTACCTAGATTGTAGTAATTGTGTTCGATGAGGTAGTTTGTAAAACTTTGGACAAGGTGTTGTGAGAAGCCTGTTTTAATTTGGTTGAAGAATGCACACATATTGTCCTCCAAGATAGGGCCATAATGTTGTACATGAGCTACTCTAATTGATGGTAATTATAATCTAGATGTTATTACATATACTACTCTAATTGAGGGTCTATGCAAGTTAGGTAGAATAGATGAAGTCTAAGATATGTTGCTAGAATGAGGCATTCTAGCTATTGTCCAGATATTATTGCATATACTACCATTATTGATGGCCTCTGCAAGGTGGGTAGAGTAAATGAAGCTCTACAATTAGTAGTCCAACTTATTCGGCAAGAAGGGCAACCTACTGCTATAATGGTCTAAACCGTAATTCATGAAACTACAAGTAACTATATATAAGGACTCATCACAGGACGCGCTAGAACAACCAATGTTAGATGTCAGACCAGGTGAATCCAACACATTTTTACACATAATGGGTTAACATATTCTATAGAATTCAATTGCCCACAAAACCATTAAAAGAACACACAAAAATTGTGCAATTCCTGTCTATTGGTCTGAACCATTTGTAAAATGAAGACAAAAATCTCTAATAAGAATGATTTTCTTAAACCTACACTAGACATCTAGACCGAAGGCGCCAACAAAATTGAACATGGCATGCAATGCGGCCAATAGAAATCGATTTCCCAGCATTGACAATAGTCACTTCCCGACGCTGCAAGATAGCAGCCACCGCGAAATGAAAAAATGCAACTACGACACCATTCTGTAGTGTCTGACATTTCGTGGCATTCGACGAATTCGGGGGGGGGGGGGATTTTAAAATAGTTTCAATTAGACAAAGCGCAAGCACGACACCATTTCCCAGTGGACGAAACTATTTCAATCATTTCTCTTTTAAAATAGTTTTTAGTTAAAAATGTGTATCTTTACATTCAAAAAATATATTGATAATAAAAAAAATTCTAATTCATTGAGGAATACGACTTAATATATTTATAAAAAAAAATATTATAAACATTATATTTCTTTTTAATATAATAAACCCTTGAAATAAAAGCCTCACACTATATATAAAAATATTAAACAAACAATTTTAAAAGAATCTAAACCAAAAACTTAATAAACTATTAATAAAATAATTTATAAAATATTTTGAAAATTTAATAACAAACCATTTACAAATCGCTATAGTTCCTGCTATGAAAGGAACTAATATAGTCAATTCGTTTCAAGGCTTGTGAAGTTTCTCAACGCTATTTCATATGCTCAAAGGCAGATTTTATTATTATATTATTAGGGTTTGGTAACCGTCCAGTCCGTGGACGATAGAAATATGTATACTCTGAATACCTTGCACATGCACGATAAATATTAATAAATATTAATAACCATTTTCGTTGGATGCAGACCATCAGTGACTGCGAAACTGAACAGACGATTTCTGGGAGCAACGAACTTTTTAGCGTCCAACATTTCCATTGTCTGATGGTTTCCAGGAGCAAAAAGCTCCCACAAATAGCCTATCGGATAATTAAATAAAATAATAAATTAGTTTTTTCATGAATATGCATTGCTAAGCATACACATAAATAAATAAAGCTCATTTCCTTATAAAAACAATGATAGTTACTAAATTTTTTTCAAGAATATCCAACTATTTTACATGGAAGTATACCCCCGTTACGAATCTTAAGCTTACACTAAGTATTTTTATAATAAGAAGAAAAATACATTTTCTTTTGAAACACATGGACTAGTCTTCAATCCTAGCCTTCAAAATAAAACCTACAAGTTTTATTTCCACAAATCCATGGATGCCAATGGAGGTGATCACCTCCCAACCATAGGATTTTAAAAAAATCCACCCCTAAGATAGGAGGTCCTCTAAAGCTAGGAAAAAACTACACAAGAAAGGTTGAAAGAGAATTATACACATAACAACACATAGGCTTGATTTAACACTCTTGGATCATACAATGATTCACCAAAAAGGGGAGTAGAAGGGAGATATACTCACTTGGAGAGCTAAAATGTGATTCATCCCAAATGCACCAACAAAAACACAACATACATACACACAAATTCAAGATAAGTGATTCCATTTTACAAACAACTATAATCACACATTTCCCTATGCTTAATACAAAAGAAGAAACTATTTTTGAAGAATAAAATATGGATTCCTACACCCAAGTAGCTTCCATGTAGAAGATGAAACTCTTTTTGTTGGATCCTCTCCCAAGTGATCTCCTTCCCTTCTCAATCTCCTCACAACCAACTCCCAAAGCCTATTATCCAACTCTCCCAAGCTAAAATACAAGAAAAAAGAGAAAAAATAAAAAGGACCCCTTTTAAAAGCCATGATGGTGGCTTATATGAAGGATGTCATGTCATCTACATGGCCTACACATCACACTCTCCACCCATATCTTTCAAGCAATAAATGTGCCCCATACCTTCCCATGTGCACCCACATGGGAAAGTGATGCAGGGGCATCTTGCCCTACAATTTTGGGTTTTTCAACTTTTTTTTGTTTTGTTGTTTTGGTAGCTTTTGTCGGTGGTGACTCTTAGTATTCTTTCATTTAACTCCTATTTTTATCTCAAGCTAAATTTGATGTGGAGCTCCTATCACCAAAGTTCTAGAATCCATTTGATAAAAGGGTTTTAAACTATCGATGATTTCTTGGAAGTTAAGAATTTGAATGGTCACTTGGAATGATCGAATGCAGAGCATATGGCAGCCTTGATGAAGTTAATGGTTTCTGTCAGTGGCTTATTGATAGATGGCGCATGTCAGAAATGAATCTATGCATGCATGTGGTCAGTTGGGAAGTTGAGAAAACAAATCTCCAAGAGGCCTACAGTGGAAAGAGTTCACTGGAGTGACGGTTACTGCATGAAGGCCCCGATTTCTGTAGAGACTGAATCGACAGCAAGGGAATATCGTGAAGGCCGATGGTTACAACAAGAGGAGTAGGCCGACAATGGCAAAGGCTAAATATATATAGAAAGAGAACAGGGAGGAAGAGGGGCAGCCAGGCAAGAAACAAAGGTTGGTAGGAGGTTGACGAGAGAATGAAGGGAGAGAGGAGAGGAAGTGAAGACAGAGTTTACAAACAGGTTTTGATTTGTAGGGAAAGGCTAATAGTTGCAGGCCTCTATTATGTATATCATGTTTGATAATAGATTAGAACAATATAGGTAGTCTATTTTAGAACATTGTATTTTGGTGGTTTTTCTTAGTCAATAAAATCTGTATGTTTTATCTTTCCTGTCACTTCCTTGCTAGAGGATACTTTTTGTGTGTTTCCAGTTGTGAGTGAGACCTCTCAATCGCTGGTGATTGTATTTTAAGTTGTTCATAATTTAGAAGCCTAAACTTCCTATCATTATTGCTGAATTGCGTTGATATGAGTTTAATTTAGTTTGCATCTCTTGAATCCTTGTCATTTGAAACCATTTATGGATTAGAGGTGCTATTAGAGTGGTATCAGAGCCTGAAGATTTGGGATGTTGAGAAGTGGGTAGAGTGTCGCCTAGAGTAATAAAAGAAAGGGAAATGGAGAGTTACAAAATGTTTGGATTAAGAATCATTGATATGAGTGAATACAACTGACAGATTAAAGAAAAGAAGTGAGCCCAAAAGATCTAGGTAGTGAGCACTAAGTGTGTTCTTGATGGGAATTGTTCGGTGCGTAAAGTATGTTGCAGTTTGGTAAAAGAGAGGTACCAAAAGACTGGATAGAGCTGATAAGAAAGAAGCCCTAGGTGAGGTGTCTAGAATATGAGAATGTATAGAAAGTTGCAGTGGTTGCATAGGTAGAACACTGAAGAAGAGGCAACCTGTGCTAGTTATTGCAGTGTTATTGTGTGAACCGATCACCAAAGGAGAGGTAGTTTGCACTTGAAGATTGAGCAGAGTTATGGATTGTAGCAATAAGAAGGATGGGTATTAGTGTAAGAAGACCCGTCATAATCCCATTTTGAGAAAGATATTGGGATGAAGTAGAAAGAAGAAAATACCTAGGGGGATTGGAAGAGATTGCAAGAAGAATGGATATTTTGGAAAAGATTATTTTCCTGGTAAGGTGGTGACTGCAGAAAGTAGACAAGGAGAGAAGAAGAAAGTTCTCATTGCAGAGGACTTGGATAAAAGTAAGGACAGGAAAAAAGAGAAAGTGCAGCAAGGAGCACTAGAAGAAGAGGAGAAGAAAGTGTCCATGAAGGAGGCACTGGAGGAGACATCTTGGTCTCTTGATTTATTTTTTGATGACTTGTTTGAAGTTGTGAATACAGGTATAAAGAAGGTTGAGAACAAGTCTTCAGAGACACAAAGAGGAAGGGCAAGAAGAGAGCCCACATATAAGAAAAGAGATAAGGAATGGAAAGAACCAGTCTAGGCAGTAGCACTTATGGGAAAAGGAAAAACTATGAGAGACTTCATTAGAGGGGTCAAGGCCGAGACCTCAACATCAATGACAGAAGAAGCACCCTTAGATGGTGGTGAAGATGAGAAAAATTAGATACCAATTGCAGAAGAAGGCACGTGCAAGGATCATTTACAGCAGGTCCTCAAGGACAGGTATATTACAATGTATTTAAATATAAAGATAAGAAGGATAATGAGATTTTCTGAAATGATAGGAAAAATATAGGAGATGTGAAATTTCATCGTGAATTCAAAAGTTTTGTAGGAGAAAGAAGAGAAACCCAAGGAAGGGTAAGGTTGGTAAGCAAGGAAATCAAGGATGAGAGAAAACCTGAACAACAAGGTATGGTAAGGGCATATGAAGGTAGAAATGTTCATTGTAAGCATGAATATGGAAATACTAATAGAGAGATGAGTAATCTAGGGAATTCAAACATTGTTAAGGATCATGGGTATAGGATACTGAATTAGCAAATAAAGTTCATTTTTCAAGGGCAACATGCAAAGTGTAAACAAGTAGATGTGTGTAAGGGAATTTATGATAACAAACAGTCCCAAGGAATGAAGAACATGAAAGAATTCAAGAGGAACCATGATCATAAGCCAAAGGATCAAGAAAGGACATCAGATAATGAAGCTGAAATTACATCAATTACAGAGGTTGAAGCCTTACAAACTAAAAAGGGGACAATAGTTAAAGTGGATCCTCATGAATGTACAAAAAGGGCAATAGAGAAGTTTGTTGTAATAACCAAGAATGCAAAGTGACAGATGGCAACAAAACTACAAGGAGAGGTAAAATGTATTGTCTTTCATTTTGTTGATGGTTTGTATAATGAGAAATCTAGAACATATGGAGTAGAAAATCCATATTTTAATAGGAATATTGTGAGTTGTAACATGTATGAGGAAATCCAATATGGGTTGATAGGGAAGGATGGTTTTACTGATGATAATAAGAAAACATGGTCCTCCAGAGATGATATTGAATGGTTGATTATGGGTGAGATGGAGCCCAAGATTTTGGGACATGTTGAAAGGAAGAAAATGTTTAGAAGATAGCAGGAGCTGGATGAAAGCATGAAGTATGTGGAAGAAGAAAGATATGTTTCCTTTAATGTATTTGTTTCTTGTGTAGGTGTAGAAGACAAAATGAGTAAAAGAAAGAATGGTAAGAAAAGGGATATTACAAATAAGTTATGTTTATTTAATTGGGGCATGGAAGAGGAAGTCTATAGAATGTCGAATACAGACTTGTGGAAGGTTGAGCATACTTTTATTGGTGTCAACAAACTGATGGAAAGTGTGGAGAAGAGAAATCTATCTGGGAAATTGCAAAAGATCTCAAGTTGAATGGATGTATTAGAAAAGTATTGTTTTCCTAACCCTATGGTGATTGCAGGACATTCAAAGAAAGCAAAGGAAAGAGAGCTTGAAGTAGAGCCAAATCAAAGTTTAAAAAGTTCACACTTTGGTTGTCTTGAGGATTTGAGGAAAGATGGTGTTTGAAGTGGTTTAGAGTCTGAGGATGGAGAAAATCTTGTTCGTGTTTTCATTTCTAAAAATGACAACTATAATGAAGAGGAGGAGAGATCTATGGTAATGTCTAGTTTGAATGAATATTTTGCAGAGAGTGCAGACTTAGTGAAGGAGATTACAGAAAAAAAGAAAAATGTGGAAGGTACCTTTGAGACTGTAGTGAAAGAACCAGAGGATGTTGAGGAGGAAAACCAACTGTTCAAAGATAACATTGTTGAAGTAAAGACTTCTGAGGTAACTTTCTTTAAACACTACGAGGATGAAGTTTTATTTTCATTTAAGGTTGATGATTGTGAAGATAAGACAGAATTATAGAGATTTGTAGTTGACAGAGAAATTAGTAGGTGGATATATAAGAAGAAAGTGAAAAGCAAACAACTACAGATGGAGAAACTTGGAAAGAGCAATTGCAAGCATAGGACAATTTTGGAAGAGGCACGACAAGAGATGTGAAACAATTGGAAGAAGTGGAAAAAGAGTTTCATTCTATTACAGAGCTCATGAGCAGGAGCTCATGAATTTTATTCAGTGGGGGAGTTTGATGCAAGGGCATCTTGCCCTACAATTTTGGGTTTTTCAACTTTTTGTTGTTTTGTTCTTTTGGTAGCTTTTATCTATGGTGACTCTTAGTATTATGTCATTTAACTCCTATTTTTATCTCAAGCTAAATTTGATGTGGATCTCCTATCACCAGAGTGCTAGAAACCATTTGATTAAAAGGGTTTTAAACTATCAATAGTTTCTTAGCAGTTAAGAATTTGAATGGTCACTTGGAATGATCAAATGCAGAGCATATGGCAGCCTTGATGAAGTTAATGGTTTCTACCAGTGGCTTATTGATAGATGGCGCATGTCAAAAATGAATCTGTGCAAGCATGTGGTTGGTTGGGAAGCTAAGAAAACAAAGTTCCAAGAGGCCTACAATGGAAAGAGTTCATTGGAGCAACAGTTACTACATGAAGGCCCCGATTTATGTAGAGACTGAATCGACAACAAGGGAATATCATGAAGGCCGACAGTTACAACAAGAGGAGAAGTAGGCCAATAGTGGTAGAGGCTGAATATATATAGAAAGAGAACAGAGAGGAAGAGGGGAGGCCATGCAAGAAATAGAGGCCGGTAGGAGGTCGACGAGAGAATGAAGGGAGAGAGGAGAGGAAGTGAAGATAGAGTTTACATATAGGTTTTGATTTGTAGGGAAAGGCTGATAGTTGCAAGCCTCTATTCTGTGTAATGTCATGTTTGACAATAGACTAGAACAATATAGGTAGTCTATTTTAGAACACTGTATTTTGGTGGTTTTTCTTAGTCAATAAAATCTGTATGTTTTATCTTTCCTGTCACTTACCTACCAAAGGATACTTTCTGTGTGTTTCCAGTTGTGAGTGAGACCTCTCAATCATTGGTGATTGAGTTGTTCATAATCTGGAAGCCTAAACTTCCTATCATTATTGTTGAATTGTGTTGATATGAGTTTAATTTAGTTTGCATCTCTTGAATCTCTGTCATTTGAAACCGTTTATGGATTAGAGGTGCTATCAGAAAGGTATGGTGGAGTGGAGTGTAGGGTGCATTCTTCCGAAATAATGTCCTTGAAATGAGAGATGGAAGGTTGACTACCAAGTCTACGCTCATGTATTGCATTCCCATTTATGGTATGTTATTCACAGGGAGTTGGGTGGGTATAAAACTCACCCAACACTCCAAATACTTAGCTAAAAATGTACCTATGCCATAGGCACTTTCTCAAAGGGAATATTTCCACATAAAATAAAGAAAAAATATTTTGTTTTTTAAAAACCCACTAGAAGTGAACATATGGGTTTGCACTCTAAGGGACTTGTTGATGATGATTTTACTCACAATTAGGCATAGATAGATTTTCTCTACAACAAAAACCCTATTTGTGTCTAATTGTGAGTAAAATCATCAACATAAGTGGTGCTAGAAGGAGGGCTTGCAAAGATACTTTGCATTTAAAGATAGTCTTTCTTTGAAGATCATGTTCCAAAAAACTTACATCAAGTTACTAAGTTTAAAAACATACTTCATGTTCCTAAAGTGACACAAGAAAGAAGGAATTCCTGAAGAATTTATGCACAACTAATAGTAATTGTATCATAAATTATGTATTCAGATTGAAGATCATGTTGATCTTTGCAAATATCCTTATCCTTGCTCTGTTTTGATGTGACAGTGAAAAGATCTTGTTTTAAACTCCAAAGTTCAACTTGACTTCATAAATTGGCTCATCAGCCTACAACAAGATCAAGATCTAGTGGTCCTTTGAGTGAATTGCCTAACATAAGAAGGACTCACTCAGCTGGTGCACAACCAAGAAATTTTGCTCATGTTGCTTCAGTAGTGCCTTTACAAGTCCATATGGCTTTCTTCAATGTTGAGTCCCCTATCAGATTTCAGGGATATCATGAGATGCCAAAGAATTCAGATAAACTATGTCCTAGATATCAATTTTATCAAGATTTTGAAGATCATCTTAGAATATTTAAGGAAGCTTTCTTTAGAGAAAGAATTCAACATGAGGATGTGGTATGTTGATTATTCCCTTATACACTTGGGGAAGAAGCTTATGGATGGTACTTTCACTTACCACAAAACTCGGTGACGAGTTGGTGATTGATGGAACAAGCTTTTCTGGCTAAATTTAGAGTTCCTATTGATGCAACAACAATGTATCATAGATTTACAGAAATCAAAAGGACTGAAGGGGAATTCATAACAACCTTCAATGATCACTTTCAAAAGGCTTATTCAAGATTAACGGGTCCTTATAACATTATTGGACCTACAACCTTGTTAGTATATTATTTAGCTCTAGATCCTTTGACCACAATGTTTATGAGGAGGAAAGATCCTCCAGTAATGAATTTATCTAGTGCTTACGATGAAGTAGTGAAGGTAAATACTAAGATGAAGCAAGTAGGATGCGTTCCATTGCAAAGTAGTGGAAATCATGTTGTCTCTAACCAAATGCAAAAAAATAATGGAGCTTTAACTAATCATAGTCCTATGATAAATACTTTACCCACTTTTCTACCAAGTAACACATATCAACCTTAAGGAAATAATCAATCCTTAATGCTACATATAGGACCTGTGTTTATTGAAGGGTCCTGCCATAATAATGGGTTACACTTTCTGGGACATCTAGTTTTTGGTTGAAATCACATATTTTTAGAAAATATAATGATTTAAGCCTTGAAAGGTTCCATTTAAAGGATTTTGATTGAAGAGGGTTTGATCAAACCCCCTTGGATAGAACCCCACTAGTAATAAACCATACCTATAATGGAGTCTCCTCTACACCTATCAAAATGCTAATAAAAAACACTTTTGATTTACCTTTTGGGGGATTAAATGAATTCATTTAAATTTTATGTTTTGTAAGTATGTAGTCCTCATTATAAGCTTCCCAAAAAGTATAATTTTAAATATATTTAATTTGGCTATTATATTTATTTTCTATTTCTTGTGAATGCAGGTTTTTCATCAAACATCAAGTTATCTGTTCTACACATGGAAAATTAGTAAATTAGTGAAAAAATTTCTAAAAATTATCTATGCCCTGGGTATTGATGTCCTTGTTTCAACAAAAAAAAATTGATACATACAGAAAAAGTTATGTTTTACGGAATACGCCTATGTCTAAATTATAATTGGTTTGACTTCAAAACTTAATTAAAAAAATATTCAACAAAACATTATAAAACCAAATGCATTCCCTATATATTGGTGTTACCAATCTAAATTCAAAAGAATCAGAATTTTATCCTTTGTAGAAAAAAAGTTATGTGCTACAGAATACACATCACTTTAAAAAAAAATTGTTTACTATTAAAAACTAGTTATCAAAAGAGACACAAAAAATTTACAATTTAACTCCAATTTTTTTAAAATATATATATATTTAGAGTCTACAAACAAAATCTCACAGATCACTAGTTCGCATCATCTTCAAATTCCTAATGGTTTAGCGGCTATAGGTGTCAGAAAGTGAAGATTTAGTTTAAAATATTGATTTCAATGTCAAGTTTGGCCAAAAGTGTAACCCATTATTATGGGATGACCTTGAAGTTCATCCAAACGGAAATCCTTTCTTTCACCCTACTCAAGACAAATTAGTTGCTAAAGTTCAAGAAGAAAAAGAAGATTGGAGAGAAATCACAACTCAATTGAAGAGGTTAACAACTAAAGTTACATAGTTAAGAAATCAGAATTTCTATGCCTAGAATAACAATCATAATCAACAAAATAGAAGTTATAATGATCCTAGACCTCCAAGGGTGTGGAATACAAGACCAAAAAATGGAAGTGTTCCATCACCTTTAGATAACCCCGGTCCATCAAAACCAAAGCAAACAATTAGAGTTAATTTAGCTAAAGTTGTGCTGAATAACTAGTGCATGATACATAATACAAGTGCACATGCTGAATTAGATTGTCCATAGTTCAAAATTGCAGTAAGTATCTTCCAAGAAGAAGTATAAAATACTGAAAGAGAACCTGGTGTTCCTGAGAGAAATGAGATAGTTCCTTTAGGATACGAGTTGGCTATGATGCTGGAAAGCTTCAAGTTTCTTGGAGAACAACTTGATATAGTTCATGAGAGTTACAATTTGTCATGTGAAGAATCAACACTGGTGTTGGAAACATACACATTTCCTTTCAAGGATGAAAATAAACGTGTACAAGAAGTAGATGAAACTCATGCATTTCAGCAGTTCCGCAAAGGTCATATTTACAACTTGAGAAATAATGGTAATCGGCCACTAGGACCCCTAATGACATATACTCCACATAAAAATCTCAACATGCCCCTAGATGTATCATCCAATAACAATCCATAGCCTCCTAAGGTAACTTCACAACAAACAAATTATTTTCAAGCTACGGCCAAAGGTATGTCTAAACTAACTAAGTCAGACAAGTTAGTAAATTACCTAGCAGATGAAATTAGGAAGATGAAAAATAGCTTGTCTTTACTTGAATTATTGAAAACCCTTGTCAATAAAAGAGCCTTCTTTAAGTCATTAGAAGAGTCGACCCCTAAGGAAGGTGTTTCAAATAGAGAACCTTGGAATAGAGATCTCCCTTCTAAATCCAAGGACAAAAGTTAGGTGCATGTTGTAGATGCTCAGATAGTGGTTTACAAAGAAAAAAAAAGTCACCCCCATTCCTATTAATGCTTAGGATATTTAGTAAGCATTTGGATAACTATCTGGTAGATTCAAGTGCATCAACAGATGTCATGCCCTTAGCAATCTGTCAAACTTTAGGATTGTCTCTTGCCAAATCTTCTAAGAAGGTCACACAACTAGATAAAACCAAAGTTGATGTCATAGGAGAATTGACTCATATACATATGCACCTAGCTTCTGACCCTAAAGTGCAACATTTATAGATATTCAAGTAGCAGATATTCCAGATACATATGGAATGTTACTAAGCCGAGATTGGTCTAAAATATAAAATGGATACATGGCTACTAACTTTTCTCACATGTGGTTACCTTGGAGAGGAATTTCAAACCAGATCTAGATAGATACTAAACCTTGAATGAAATATATAATTATGGAGTATAACTAAAGTAATGAATTGTTATATGCAGAAATGGATCCGAGAGTATATCGTTTTAAAACTCTAGATGTCCGCATTGAAGAATTCCTAATGTACAATCATGTGTGGGATGAGAGTAAAGTTCAAGTCACTCTAGGAACTGATATCCTGATAGATTTTGATCATGAATTCTTAGATGAAGATGAAAGTCATCTGCATTAGTTACGAAAAGTATATCTCTAAAGAAGCATGAAGATGCTAGGAACAAAGAGTACCTTTGAAAAGCATACTCAAGGAAGGATGGTGCAGAATTCATAATGTTGCACATTCGGAGACAATATGTGCCATGTGCTTAACTGTTGTTAATAAGAAAGAAATAAAGTCACCACATAAAGGTCATGATACAAATAAAGGCAGACATGTGACCGATACAATTAGGAAAAATGAGGAATATAAAGGAGATTATCTAGTTGGCCAACAAGACCTAGTGTTTCAATCAAAATTAAATCGACCTAATGATGAACCAATAGTCCAGCTGAACATTCCTATCCAACCAGACATTCCTATTCAACCTAATATTCTTGTTCAACTGGATTTTTGACTACATTATGATGTTTCTTTGCAACTAGATACAAAGACATCACTAGATGATTATGGGCAACCAAATGTCTAATTTAACCATAAAAATATAGATATAGTTAGTAGCTCAACCGAAAGAGAACAAGATCAATCCAGTCATTCTTGACCTGTTACAACTGTCGAACTAAGTCATCCAGAGTTTTTCAAAAGAGGGAATTTCAAAAGGACCTAAAAATCCTAAAGAATAAGGGAGTCCAAGATAAATCTTGGACGTTGAAATTTGATAGATCTAAATCTAAGCAAGGAGCTGGAGTGGGAATTGAATTGATAAATTCTCAAGGTAAATCATTCTTAGCTACTTAGAGATTTCAATTTCACCACACAAATAATGTTGCAGAATATGAAGCTTTGATCCATAGACTATTAATGGCACTAAAGAAGAAAGTGAAAGTTCTCAAAGTTTTTGAAGATTTTGAGTTGATTATTAAGCAAGTCAAAAATCAATATACATGCAACCACAAGAGGTTGTCTAGTTATAGGAACAGAGTGTGGGATCTCATCGAGAGATTTGATGCATTCAACATCACACATGTCCCAAGGAAGTTTAATCACAAAGCAAACGCATTAGCTACTGCAGCTAGTAGGTTAGAACTACTGACATTGTCTAGATTGAAGAAGTTCTATGTGGAAGTAATACTAATTCCAGCAATACCCAATAATATTACTAATTTCCAGGTGTTCGAAGATGATAAGCATATTTTGGATTTTATTACTAATCATGATGTTTTTGAAGCCCAGGTGATAGATGAACATAATAGAGAACTTGAGTGGAATGAAGAAGACATCATTGATCTAATAGATAACAAAATTCCTAAAGAGATGATTGAGATAGAAAGACTATTTGATTTAGACAAGATGCTAAAGCAAAAGGATCTCCCCAAAACCAAAGGAGGTGTGTACAAACCTTTCAGTCTGAGTGAAGTAGAAGAGTCTAGAAAAGTCCTGATTGGAAAGGTCTACACTCCAAAAGAAAGAGAAGGCATAGGTCAAGCCTTGAAAGATTACCTACATGTGATAGCATGGACTTATGATGAGTTGAAAATGTATGACACATCCATCATCACACATTCAATTCCTCTAAAGCCAGAAGCAAAGCCATTTAGTAAACAACAAAGACCTGTCAATGCGTTTCTGGAACTCATAATTTTTGAAGAAGTTAAGAAATTGTTAGCTGCCAGGATCATATTTCTAGTAAGGTACTCAACATGGGTGGCTAACTTAGTGCCAGTCTGAAAGAAAAATGGAGATACCAGGTTATTTGTCAATTTTCAAAACCTAAATAAAGCATCTAATAAAGATAATTATCCTCTCCCATCATTAGATGAGGTACTGTAGATGGTTAATGGAGCTCAAATGATGTCATTCTTGGATGGATTTTCTAGTTACAATCAGTTCATGGTGGATAAGATAGGCATACTTAAGACTACTTTCACCACCAAGTGGGGAATTTATGCATACAAAAGGATGCCATTTGGCCTAATCAATGTTGGTGCAAATTTCCAGCACACAATGGATATTCCCTTTAGAGGACTAGTTGGAAAATGCATTATCATCTACATGGATGTTCTGACAATATTCTCCAAAAATAGAGAAGATCATACAGTGGACTTGGGAAAAGTATTGCAGAGATATGAACAATATGGTATTTCCCTTAATCCAAATAAATGCATATTTGGAGTCACAATAGGGAAATTACTAGGACATGTTATATCAGAGAATGGCATATCCATTGATACTAATCATGTGAGCACCATCATGAAACTCCAATTGCCAGGGAGCAATAAAGAGTTGAAATCTTACTTTGGTAAGATTAATTTCGTCAGGAAGTTCATAACTAGATTCACAGAAATAGTAATGCCACTAAATGGCATGTTGAAGAAGGATGCTAAGATGGAATGGACACCTAAAGCTAAATCAACATTTGAAGATATTAAGAAGGCTATTGCTGACACACCAGTTCTGAATAGTCCAGACTACACCAAGTCATTCTACATTTATTCATTTGCATATACTCACACATGTGTAATAGTGTGACTCAGAGGAATGAGCTAAAATAAGAAAAAGCATATTGCTTTCATAAGCAATCCAATCAAGGATGTTGAACTAAGATATCTAGACATGTTAAAAGGCAAGATTTAGCTTTATATGTAGGTTTTTCAACCTCCACGGACAAGCATTAATAGAGAATACTAAGAAATAAGTGTGTGCTCTTATTTTCTAAGTGTAACTAGAAAAATAACAGTAGTGACAATGATAAAATTACTAATGCTAAAGCTAAATATATTCAAGCTAAAGACAACTAGTGTGCAATGAAGAGAAGGGTAATTAAGGAACCCATTAAATGTATTACACTCACAAGTGGATTACACAAAAAAAGAGTAGATTAAAGAGTAAAATAGAACACAATCACCTTGTTGATAACTGAGAGGGGGGGGGGTGAATCAGTTATCCTAATTATTTCCCTTATTGAACTTTCCTTTTAATTGATGCAGCATAGAATCAAACACAAAAACATTAATCATGAAATAAGAAACACATGACACAGTATTTTTGACGTGGAAACCCTGTTAAGGGAGAAAACCACAGGGTGATTAACCCAAAATTATTCTCTGTTAGAAGAATAGGAAATTACAAAAATGGCACTTGCCAATTAGGGCTCACTGCCCGAGCACACTGCTCACAAGAGGCCCACTGCCTACAAGAAGACACACTGTCTACAAAGTGATGAGAATCACAGTCTTGAACTGATTGGAAGCATCTGCATATGCTGGAGTTCAGTTCTGGTTAGGCTCAGTACACTGATCTGCTGCACTTCATCTTTCCTCTGTTCTTTATTCTGCTATCTTTCACATACCGGATCCTTTTTGCTACCTCTACTCTATTCTGGACTTATTCGCATATTTCTTCACATCAACACACCACCTCACAACTAAATCCATCCTCTATATATATCCGCACAAGTAATTTCATCACCTTTCTAGTCGGCATCCGGAACAGTCCAGTTTCTTACAAACTTTTGTTCTGTCGGCTGAATCCTTCCTCACCAGGCAATGCGGATCAAGCATATACTTGTAGATATCATTAATCATGTCGGCCAAACATGATTCATGCCTTCACAACCTCTGTCATCAACAGTAACACATCCGGAAAGCAGTCTGATACTCTGTCAGTCAGTTCTTCCTCTGTTTTCACTGTCTCTCAGGAATCCGGTACTCAACCATTCATATCTTTTTCCTTGTCCATCACTGGAGGCTAAATCCTTGGAATATACCACTCAAGGTAGTCCTCTTGACTTCCCCAAATCCGCACTGTACCAAGACACTTCCTCTGAGAGATCCGGACCAATCTGTCGGACCTTGCCACATGCTCTGTTCTTCTTCACCGGACCACAACATTCTTTATTCTGACTTCCGGTAGAGACACATTATGACTTGCGGATATGTGGGATGACCTTTGTTGCCATCAATGACAACAACCATGAATCCATATAGTGTCTCTTGCCAACAATCTCCCCCTTTGGCATTGATGGCAACACTTAGTGAAAAATGACTAAGTGTTTTCACTATGCTCCCCCTTTGCTGATGCTCTGTCCTTATATACAATTTCTGGAACTCCCCCTTAGTTGGATCCCTCATTTTTCACTGCTCCTCACTCCCCCTTTGACATCAATGGCAAAGGGTAGGGTCCGCACACCAAAATTTTCAAAAATTTTCTATATATAGCCGCATATTTACATACTCACATGTACTGAAGAATGTCTGCAAAGGATGTCTGCAATTGGATCATTTCTGTAGCCCAACTTTGCTTCATTCTATCCAAAATTGAAATGTGACCACTTAGCAAAAATGCAAAAGCTTCTGCCCGCTTGAGATTTGTCGGATCTTTTGTTTGGGCGGTGGTCTGAGCATCACTGATGGCCTCATGCATGGTTTCCAACTTAGGGATTATAATCCTTCTAAGTTCTCCCATCCGGTTAGTGATGTTCTTCCTTTCCTTCTCAAGATTTTTTATTTCATTCAAGACTGCAATGGTCTGACATTCTTGATTTATTATAGAGGAAGAGAGAGGATCAAAACTTTGAGATAAGCTTTGTAGCTTATCCTGTTCCTCTTTTATTTTCTTGTCAAATGCTGCTGTTGCCTTTGACCAGGATATACAAAATTTATAGATGTCACCGCCATCCTTAAGAGCATTCTCTAAGCTCTTTATTCCAATGCTTACAATCTTCCTATCTTTAGAGATTAATTCTAATATTTCTGAAAATCTCTTATCCAAAAATTCCTTCCGGACCTTTTCTTCAGCTGATTTTTCTAGAGAATCAAAATGTGTATCAATACTACTGACTAAGGTTTTTAGATTACCGGAAGTGGAGGCTGTCGGATCTATCTGGATTGATGGCATGATCTTTACAAGTACTCCGGAAGCAGCCTCTATCAACTCACAGTCTTCCATATGAGACTTCAGGAGCTTTTCATTTTGCCTTGGCATTTGCAAATGAAGCTATCTTCATTGTTTGTACCGGAGAGAGAGAGTCAAAATCAAATGGGCCTTTTAGAAGCTCCGGTTCATCAATCTCTAGAGTTTCTTTGCTCAAAAATTGTTGAACAGTTTGTGCAGTGTCTCTTGCCGGAGACAGATGTTTCTTTTCTTCTGCAGTCTTAGAACTGTCAACCTCTTTGTCTTTCACCACTGCTTCCTTCTCCTGTAATTGCTCTTCTTCTTTGGATCCGGAGACTGTAGGGGAAACCGGAGGAGAGATGCTAGCTTGTTCATGGGCCACTTCTTCTGGAGCAGAGGGTCCCAAGTCCTCAGCTGTTTCTGTACCTAAATCCTCTACAACAGGAAGATTGAACCTTTTGAAGGCCTTCCGGAGGATCTCTTCTGTTTCTTGGGCCACTTTGTCAGTCTCACCAAGCATGAGTTGATTCATCCTGGCTTTGCTTCTGAACTCATCTTTGCAGTCCTTGAAGATAATGTTCATTGTCTTGGGATCAATTTGAGGATATAGCTGAATAGCTATCTGCTCCCGGATCTCAAGATCTTTAGCATGAGCATTATTCTTTCTTACTTCCAATTCCTTTTCTAGGCTTTTAGGAATAAGAGATATTATTTCAATGAAAGCCTTATTATATATGTTAAGATATTTTACTGTGGCCTCTTGCAGAGTCTTTTGGTCGGCCTCACTGAAGTCATCATATGATTCAGTCATTGGTTGAAGGTTTCCATCCACCGTGACCGACTTGATTATGCTCTCTAGAGACAGAGTGGGCTTTTCAACAGATCCTTCTGCCATTTCATCCTTGTCTTGGCCTGTGGAGGGCTTACCGGATCCTTTCTTCTTCTGTTTCTTTATTTCTTTAACTCCCTCATCTGACTCTGTTTCCTCTTCATCCTTTTGGCTTCCATAAGCCCTTGTGGCTTTTGTCTTGGATCTCTTACCGGATGCCTGGACTTCCGGTTTTGAACTTTTGGTTGTGGGAGGTGCAGGTCTCTTTGATGATCTGGTCCGGGTGGGAGCTTCAACCGGAGCACTTTCTTTACTTTTCTCTTCTTCCTCAGCCTTCCTCCTCTTTTCCCGGCTGGCATCAAGTGCCTCCTTTGAGATGCCTAGGCCTTGAGCAATGTGCTCTACTTCTTTTCTCACCTTTCTTTTAATCTCAGGTTCCCTGAGTTCTACATGTATTTTTACACTCAGCTCCTCAAAGGTTCCAAACCTTTCTGCCTTAGGATCTTTGGGCTGACTTAGCATGTGTTGAACATGTAGCTCCACTATCTGTTCATCCACTTCATACCCCATGGCATGATCCAGACAGTCCTTGGCTCTACTGCCTCCATTAGGCACTGATCAGTGTCAACCATAAAGCACACTGAGTCTTTGTATTTTTCAACAAGAGACTGGGGAATTCTCTCTCTTGCTTGCATCATGCTCTGAAAGTTTTTGAAGTATCCCATAGAGCTGAATTTCTCGCTTTTGCATCCCCAAGTCCATGCAAATAGTCTCTTATCTGGACTGCAACAGGTTTGTCATTCTGCCATACCCATCCACTTGTTCCGGGTAGCTCATTCATGAAGTAGAAGAATAGACATACAATAAGAGTACCATACTTAAAGGAATTCTTCTTATCCTTCTTGATTTTCTGTATATTTTCCATTAATTGGCTTAGCAGTAGTTCACAGAGATCATATTCTGCATTCTTTCTTAGCATTTCATAGGCAGTGTATACTGCAGTTCCGGATACAGAATTCTCCCTGCTGGAGTGATAGATCTTGTATCCTATTATCATTGATGCATATTTGATATCCGGATCCGAAATATCTTCAATGGTCATTGCCCTCTTGTCAAATTTTGATCCGGTGGCCTCAGTTACAATGTTGTTCTTGACAGATTTGAGGATAGGTACCCCTCCGGAAGAGTATAGACCAGTTACTGCTCTAATTGCCTCTTTTGTGATCTTGCAGGGTCTATCTAGCCATAGAAAGTTGTCATGCATCCTGCTCAGTACATACCGGACCCATTCATCTTCTTCAAAGCAGGGGAAATGAATAAATTGCTCAAATTGTTTCTTCTGGATATCCTTATACTCTGGTTTAAGCTCAAAAGCATTGTCTATCAGTTGCTTGTGATAGAGGTCTCTTAATTTGAATTCCCCAAATTCCTCAATGCTTGCATGTATGTAAACCCTAATGTCTTCGGTATGTAAAACTCCGTGAGGAACACTAGAGAAGGCTCCTAGTGGATCTACCTCCAATGATTTGTAGGGATGTTTCTTGAATGAGGGGCGAGGTCTATCAGAGATCTTAACTATGTTTGGAGTAGCCATTCTTCAAAGATTTGCAGTGAGGTAATGAAAAACGGAGAATACCTTATGCGCCTTCGGTTTGCACGGAGTGGTTGGATTGATTTCTTTATGCAATAACTTCGGCAGGAGATCCTTGGTGTGCTTGATGAACCTTGTTGCAGAGCTCCACTTTTCGCTTCTTCTCGAGTGCAGAATGAGCAAATGACCTTTGAGAAATCCCTTAAATTGCTCCGCGAACCCTAATATCTGTCTGCAATAAATGCTTCACCTACATCATTCCGGTTTGCCTTGTCTGGATAGCTTGGAGTATCCCGGATTAGTCCTGATCTGTGGATATCATCTGGATCTTTCAATCATGAATAAATCGAGGTAACATATTACAAGATCATCCCAAACACTCTGTCCAATCCGCAGAACAAGATAGTGCATTTCCAGATCTTTTCGGACCTTTTTGTAATCCTTTATCATACCGGAGCATCTCCCTGAACAGGTCTTATTTGATCAATCACAGCTTCTTCATAACTCCATGCGGACCTCTGAAAACTTGACTGAAGTATCTCAAGACTCATATCTACAAACCCTTTGATCCGCATCTTGTGCCACATCCGGCACCACTTGTTTGGCTGGGGGAACAAGATTTTCTTTGAGTCTCCCCCTGAGCCTGAGCTCACTTTTTAATTTCCGGAAGAAATATCAGCACCAGAGTCTGGTGCGGATCCAACCTCTACATTCTCTAAACTTTTCTTCACCCAAATCTTGCTCATCTGATTCCTAACCTCATCCGCATTCATCTTTTGTTTACCCTTGTCTTGATTCTGATTATACACCGGACCTCTTTTGTCTTGATTCTTGTTTCTGCAGACTTTAGCATTATGACCGGACCTATTGCAGATTTGGCAAATAACATTTCTTTGCATATTTGACTGATATCCTCTTGATCTGCATTGATTAGCCATATGACCTACTCTATTGCATGTGAAGCATCTACCTTTGAATGATTTGTTTACTTGCATACTTCTGCATTCATGGGATTTGTGTCCATACCTTTTGCAGTTGAAGCACTATCCGGAGAAGGATGAATTAATCTGATTCATTCTCATTCTACACTGATTAGCTTTGTGACCAAAGTGGTTGCAGCTGTGGCAGTATCCATTGAAGGATGGATATCTTTGAGCATTTGGCTGTCTTACCGAAGGTCTTCTAGGCCTGCTCCTTGGATTTTCTGATCCAAGATTCTTCTGACCGGATCCGGAGCTTTCTCCTTTCTCATATCCCAAACCATACTTGTCATCTGTCCTCTTTTGACTTCCAAGAAGAACTTCAAGTTGAGCAGAACTTATCTTGAATTTCTCTTTATATTCATTTGCTGTTTGAAGGTCTCTTTTGAGAGAGGCAATTTGATCCTCAAGTTTTCCTTCATTATCTTTGGCATCTTCAAGATCAGATTCAAGATGTCTGATAATCCTGTCCATCTGGTGGCATTCTTCTGATTTTTCTTTAAGAGATTGTCTTAGATTGTCTTCAGCCTTTCTTTTTTCTTCAATCTCTTGAGTAAACTTTATAGTTCCTGATTCCATTTCATGTCTTAACATAATGACTTCTTTTGATAACTTTTCACATAACTTGGTTTGCTCAGTCAATTCTTCATTTGTATTGCTTTCTTCACTTTGTCTTGCCAACTGTTGAAGCAGCTCCTTTCTCTTTTTCATAGAGAGACTTAATTTGTCTTTTAATTCTCTCATGAATTCATCAGCCTGTTTGAGTCTTTCCTTTAATTCACTGACTTCAGAATTTGACTGTTCAAGATCCTCAAGAGCAGTCTTGAGTTGCTCCCTTAAACCATATGCATCC